>PVJX010049248.1:0-11147 GCA_004027295.1 Dolichotis patagonum
CCAAAAAACAAACAAACAAATGTGTATTCACAGTATGTATAATTTCAAGTATCAAGTATATATCACATTAGGACCTGGGATGTAGCTCAGAGGTGGAGTACTTGCCTAGAATCTGCAAGCCCCATGGTTCAATCCTTAGTATAATCAAAAATTAATGTTTAAGAAACTTTTAAAAGGCAAAAAACTGCCAAGCATCGTGGCATAGGGCTGTAATGCCAGCTATTCAGGAGGCTGAGGCAAAAGGATTGTCAAGTACAGATGAGGTCCATCTGGGCAATTTGGTGAACCTCTGTCTCAAAATAAAATTTAAAAAACAAGGGCAGCAGTGGCACACGCCTGTAATCCCAGCACTTGGGAGGCTGAGACAGGAAGATCACTGCAATTTTGAGGTCAGCCTGGGTTACAAAGTGAGTTCAAGGCCAGCCGGAACCATACAGTGAAACCCTACCACCACCAGCCCCCTCTCCCCCCAAAAAAGCAAGGGCTCAAGGGTTCAATTCCTGGTTAAAAAAAAAAAAAAAAAAACACAACAAAAACACAAGGGCTGGATGAGTTAAGCATTCCTTGGATTCAGTTCCCAGCACTGAAGCAATAAAAGTGAGATCAATTCAATATATATGCCCATATTCAGATTAAAACAAGTTCTGGAAATTCACACTGCAGGGGAGAATATAAATAAATAAATAAATAAATAAATAAAGGCACACCAGATGTGGTGGTACAAGCCTATAATCCCAGCACACAGGAAACAGAGGCAAGACATGAGTTCCAGGTCACCCTGGGCTACATAGTGAGCTCAGAATCTGCCTCAACTACATAGCAAGACCCTGTTTCAAAAAAAAGCAAGGCAATTAAGGAGTTTATAGCAAATACAGTATTAAAACATGTTCCTGTGCCCCAGTCCTTAAAAGCAACAACTAAATTCATCTAAAAAATAAAGGAATTGGATGTGATGGCATACTCCTGTAATTCCAGCACTCAAGAGGTTGAGACAAGATTGTTGTGAGTTCGAGGCCAGCCTGAAGTACACAGCAAGACCCTATTTCAAAAACCAAAATAAAGGAAAAAAGAATAAAAAAGCCAAGTATGGTGGGATATGGCTATAATCCCAGCACTTGGGAGGCTGAGGCAGGAATATCACCACAGGTTCAAGGTCACTCAGAAATACAGTGAGTTTGGGGGATTTAGCTTAGTGGCTTAAGCGCCTGCCTGGCAAGCGTGAGGTCGTGAGTTCGATCCCTGGTACCCCCCCAAAAAAAGAAATAGTGAGTTCAAGGTCAGTCTGAAGTACATAGCAAGACCCTGTCTCAAAAACAAAAAGGCCAGGGCTGGGGATTTAGCTCAGTGGCATAAGCACTTGCCTTGCAAGCCCGCAGTCATGAGTTCTATCCCCGGTACCAAAAAAAAAAAAAAAAAAAAAGGCCAGGTATAATGGTACACTTCTATAACCCCAGAACTCAGGAGGCTGATGCAAGAGGGGAGGAGGATTAAAAAATTCAGTCACCAGCCTTCACAATCTAGGGAAACTCTGTCTCAAAAAATGTAGAATGGGCTAGGGATGAGGCAAAGGACTTTTTTTTTTTTTTGGTACCGGGGATCGAACTCACAACCTGGCGCTTGCCAGGCAGGCGCTTAAGCCACTGAGCTAAATCCCCAGCCCTCGAGGCAAAGGACCTTAACCTACACTACTACAAGAGACAGAAAATTAAAAAAACAAAGAGTCACCAACTACCAAATACACTAGTGCCATCATCTGTGCCCTTGTACTCCCTGCAAGACCTAGATGACAAGAGCATAACATTTTTGAAATCACAACTTCTGAAGGTTCAATCTGCCAAGAAAAACAAATGATTTCTCTCCACTGATTTCCACCGATTCCTCAAGAGCAAAATCCCATTGATAGGTGCCTACCTCACAAAGAATGGGAAGACAGATTTCAAACAAATGAGAATGAAAAGGACAAAGTCAGATATGGACATGTATACACCTGTTCACTTATTTCTTCTGTCAGAATGATCAAAAAG
Organism: Dolichotis patagonum; assembly: GCA_004027295.1. Lineage (NCBI taxonomy): Eukaryota > Metazoa > Chordata > Mammalia > Rodentia > Caviidae > Dolichotis > Dolichotis patagonum. The sequence continues at coordinate 2,025 of PVJX010049248.1, forward strand.
TCATTCTAATATTGAGTTAAGAGTAACTCCGTTAACAGCATAGAAGTTGCTGAAATCAAGGCTTCACATCACTTGAGATGTGTTTGTTATATTACTTTAAAAAAACGATCTGAACAAGCAGATTATAAAAAAATTGTGAGTACAGGAAAGCTTGCAGATTTGCAAATCAAGACCACACGGTTGTCTGGTCACGCAATTCAAATGATGAATACTGTCTGAAAGTAAGACCATCTCAACAACTGCAATAAAGCCCTGCAGAAAGAACTTTCATTAAAAAAAAAAAAAAAAAAAAGATCAGCAAAGCTAGGGATATAGCTCAGTGGTACAGCACTTGCCTACCATGCTTAGAGCCCTGGGTTCAATGCTCAGCACAGCAAAAAGCAAAAATTAAAAAGCAGGAAGCAGTACATAATGGCACACACCTGTAATCCCAGCATTCAGCTAAGCCAAAAGGATGACTGGAAATTCAAGGCCAGCCTGGGCTACATAGTGAGTTCAAAGCCAGCTGAACTATATATTAAGCCTTGCCTCAAAAAACAGATGGCTGAATAAACAAATAGTGAGTTCAAAGTCAGCTGAACTATATATTATATTAAGCCTTGCCTCAAAAAACAGATGGCTGAATAAACAAAAAGTAATAGCAAAACAATGCCCATTTGCAGAATGCTACCCTCACACTGCTGTCAAAAAACTTAGATTTCAACCAACATCAGAGGACCCCACACTTACACTTCCTATAACCTAGGTTCCCCAGGCCCAGAAGTTTCCCAAAGGATCTTATCTGAGTGAAAAGCAAGAGGCGCCCTTATCTACTCTTGAGTTTCCTCCACCCCCGACAAACGATTCCTGCTCTTAGCTCTCCGAACTTGAGCTGTCCAACCCCTAACCACTCAGAAGCCCATCCAAGTGCCAGGCTCTTCCAGAACATCAAGAAAAACAGAAACCAACGTTTGGCTCAACAGGAGGATTCGCCTTTCACTCCCTTAGTACCTAGTACAGGGCCGTGCTTAAGGCGCCTTGAGAGGAACCGAAGGGCGCACACAGACGCGTGCAGAATTCCAGCTCGCACATCGCTGGCCCCTCATCGCCCTTTTGACCAGGGCGCTGTCAGACACTCGGGCCTGCACCGTCGGGGTCCCTGGCTCAGGCTGATCCGTGCAGCCTGCAAGGGGCGGTTCCGTTTCTAAGTGTTTACCTACGACTGCTTAAATGAATTCGAGCCAAGGTGGTCCTCGCGGACACCTATGGATCTTTGTAACACAAAGGCCGTCCGTACACGCCATATGGAGTCTCAGAACTTCACGCACACCGCCATTCACAGGCGGCTGTCGGGCTGGCCCCGGAGGAACTCGTCTCGGTGGTGTCGTGGACTTAGCGCCCCCAGGGCTCCTGGCACTGTGATTTTTTTTTGAGTCTGACAAACAAGTCAGGCCTCGAAGGCCTGGCCTGAGAAGTGTGCTCTCCGCATCCCGAGCTCCCGCCTTCCCCACTCGGAGGCTGGGACCAAGTTTCCCGCCCCGCGGCCCTAGCAGAGGTCCGTAGCAGTTGCAGCCGGATAGGGCCCGTCCCAGCAGGTTGGAACCGGTCTGGGCCAGGCCGGAGGAAGAAGGGGGGAGGGAGAGGCCGCCTCGCGCTCTCCCTGCGCGCGTGACTCACGCTGGCCGCTGACGTCAGGCGTGCGCGCGCGGCGGGGGGGGCGCTCTACGTACGTGTAGTGCTGCGGTTTCTCGGGCTGTGCCTGCAGCACCTGAGCGGTAGCGGCCGGGGGCGCCGAGGAAGCTGCGGAGCCGCCGGGCCCGGGGCCCTTCGACATGGTCCTGTCTTCCTGCCTCTTCGCCGCTCCCCTTTTATTATTCAGTCTGCGCGGTCCGCGGCTAGGACTCAGTGCGCTTGCGCCGCGCCACGAAAACGTGAAGACCCCCCGCACGAGGGCAAGGGTTGCTGGGAGTTGCGGTCCTCGGCGCTGTTGAAATTTTACCGTCGGCAGAGGGTTGCTGCCAAAGGACGAGACCACACTACCCAAGAGCCCATGCGGATGATGTCCCGGATTCTGAGGTTCCGCGATGGCTTCTGGGAATTGCAGTCCGGGCATGCTCCCTTTAGGTTCGCGTTTTCAGTTTCCTAAGGGAGCCTTCCCTTGATACTGGAGCCGCTGGAGAAAAAGGGATCCAGAACTCGCGAGGTCCTAGTGACTTCCGCAAAAACAGTTCCAAATATAATTTCACTACTATAAATATCTTAACTCCATACTCAGTACAGCTTTAGCACGGTTTTAATACTGACTCAAGCGGTGCACCTCGCGGTGCACCTCGCAGGCTTTAAGACTTATTGTCAGTTATTATCGCTGGGCCTTTCAGGCACCTGGAGTTGGCTGCAGTACAACTAACCTGACAAGGGAAACCTGATGCTGAAGTCACTTTGAGAAAGCTTTGCTAAGGAAAAGCTACGCTGAACAGGCCCCGCGCCTTTTAGTCACTTAACATTTACCAACCCTGATACCTGGAGCTGGATGGCTTGGGTCCCTTCTCACCTAGACACCTGACTTCACTAAGTTGTGTCCAGTCCATTAAGGGTCAACGGTGAATGTAATCTGTCCAGAACAGTCTTAGAGGTCCACTGGCAGGTTGCAGGGGTGTTAAGCATCGCTAGAGTGAGAGGAAGGGACTGGGTTTGAGTAGTGGCTATGCATTACAATCCACTCTAGTTTTGGACCCAGACTCTTTATTTAGGAAAATATTTTCTCTTTTCTACTTCTACCAGTTAGGTATAGTTTTTTTTTGTAAAATAAACCAGTTTGCAGACTAGGTATGGTGGTGCATGCCTATAATCTCAGCACTCGGGAGACTCAGGCAGGAGGATGGCTGAGAGTTTAAGGCCAGCCTGGGGTGCATAGTGAGTTCAAGGCCAGCCTGACCCAAATAGTGAGACGATTAAAAATAAATAAATAAATAAATAAATAAATAAAAAGGTGGGGCAGGGGCAGGGATGTAGCTCAGTGGCACAGCACGTATCTGGCAAGCACAGGGTCCTGAGTCCAAGTCCCAGTACTAAAAACAAAAAAAAAGTTCATAATGAATAACATTTGTCAACTAATTTTGTTTTAGGTATTACATCTATTTCAAATCCGTTGTTTTAAAGAGCAATGGGGGCCGCGGATTTAGCTCAGTGGCACAAGCACCTGCCTGGCAAGTGCGAGGTCATGAGTTCAATCCCTGGTACCAAAAAATAAAAATTCAAAGCCAAGTGTGGTGGCTCACGCCTGTGATCCCAGAATTCAGGAGGCTAAGGCAGGAGGATCATTGCAAATTCGAGACCAGGCTGAGCTACACAGTGAGCTCAAGGCCAGTTTGAACTGCATAGCGAGACCCTGTTTCAAAAAGACAAACAATAAAATTAAAAATTAAAATTAAAAAACTAAACAGTGATTGGCATTTTATTAAATGAGATTATGTTAGCTAATGAAGGGCTCATTAAAAAGCATTCTGATGGGGGCCAAGGATTTAGCTCACACTGAGGAGGCTGAGGCAGAGGGATCATTGTGCATTTGAGTCCAGTTTGGGCTACCCAGCAAGACTCGGTCTCAAAAAATAATAATTCTGAATAACCTTAGGGATGAAGGAGGGTAAGCAAGTGGAAAATTGTTAATATTAAAGAGTGACTCATACTTCTTTATTCTTTAGTTCAGAGTAATTTCACACAGGAAGCTAGATTGTCAGCTTAAAAAGGTGAGAAACTGGTATTTCCTAAGCAGGCCAAATCCATCCTTTAGCCACTAGGTCTCTCTAAAGATGAAAAATCCCAAAGAACAAACTTACTGCTTTGTGGGAGTGTGTGTTCATGTGTATTGCTTTAAGTCTGTGATTAAACCCACATCCTTGGTTTGTATGTTAGCCCTGAAACACCTGAGTGTTCCCTCACTGCAGAACTACAGTGTACAGCACTAGATTTTAAATAATAGATGTACAACATGAGCTTTAGAATAAGGATGTACTGGTAGCATTAGGAGATACCATCCAAACTGATTAATTTACAAAAGAGGAAACAAACCCAGAGAAGTAAAGTAACTTTCAGAAAGTTACTCAGCAAACTGGTGACAGAACAGGAATTAGGATAGTAACCTACATGCTGCATCACATTTGCTGTTTTTGTGTTTTGTGTTTTGTTTTTGTTTTTGTTTGCAGTGTTGAGGGTTGAAGCCAGATCCTCTCTTTGATCAGGCTAGGCAAGCCTTCCATCAGTGTCACACTCCCAGCTCTGTTTGCTGGGGTTTTTATTGTACTGTATAGAAATTTTCAGTTCTTCCCCACTTCCTTCATTGCTTTTCCTCTCCTATGCCAATTTAGAAAAAAAGAAAAACTTGTATGACTTCCAGGTAAAGTGGGCAGACCATTTCCACTAATTATCCTTAAATGAACAAGTGTACATCCATACTTTGTTTATCCTAGAGCAGGCTTTTTTTTTTAAGTCTTTTACAAATGGAAAAACTGGGGTGGGGTAACTGTCCCTCCTCCTAGGAGACAGGAAAATGACAAGGCTCTGAATTTCCTAGAAAATCTTGAAACATAATGTGAGTGCATGCGTGCATGTGTGCATGCCAGCAGTCAGTTGAGGAGCTCATTCCTCCTTCAGGCCTTGTGAATTGTCAAAAAAGAGGAGGAGACTGGGCAAGGTAGTAGAAGCATGGTATGTAACTCCCTCTACTTGAGAGACTGACAAAGAAGGACTGAAAGTTTAAAGTGTGGACAATTTAGGAGATGCATGTACCTCAGTGATAGAATACTCAGGGTTTAATTCCCAATAATAGGAATGGGTTGGGGGTGACAACAAAGTATACTTTCTGGTTGCATTGCCAAGATCATTTGACAGCCTCCTGTGTAAGTCTAAGTAGTTTCCCATTTTTTAACTTTTCACATTTTGAGGACAGACCAGTAGCCGGGATCTTGCACTCTCACTAGGATAGGAGTAAAATAATTGTTTCTCTACCCCTATGTCTCACTATGCAATTCAGGCTGGCCTTGAGCTCACTTAGTAGCCCACACAGATCTCAAATTTGCAACAGTCCTCCTGCCTCAGCCTCCCAAGTGCTGAGATTACAGGTGTGCACCACCACGCCCTGCTCCACCCCAATTTTTGAGCAGAAGCCAGAAATTAACATTTGTTAAGTTATGATCTGGGGGTCTGGTAATGTAGCTCAGTGGTAGAGCACTTGCTTAGCATGAGGTAAAGCCTGAGTAATCCCCCCACATTGTAAAATAAAGAAAGGGGAGCCAGGTGTGGTGGCATGTGCTTGTAATCCCAGCACTCAGGAGGCTGAGACAAGAGGATCATTGCAAATTTGAAACTACCCTGGGCTACAAAGTGAGCTCAAGGCCACCATGAACTGCATAGTGAGACCCTGTCTCAAAAAAAGACAAAAGAAAATAAATAAATAAAGGGAATTCAGCACCAAAGGTGGGGCCAAAAATACTTCTGCCATAGCTACTTTTTCAAATTATTCATTTTTTTCTGCAGTCTTGATATTGACCTTTGGTGTGGCAAGTAAATATTGATATATTTGTACTTAGGTACAATAACTCAGTTGAAAGCTATATTTGCTTGGTTCTACTTTTTCTTTTCTTTCTTTTTTTTTTTTTTTGGTACAGGGGATCGAACTCACAACCTAGCGCTTGCCACACAGACACTTATGCCACTGAGCTAAAGCCCCAGCCTGGTTCTACTTTTTAATAATTTAAAATATGGGTTTGGGGATTTAGTTCTGGGGCATCAGCGCCTACCTTGCAAGCATGCAGTCATGAGTTCAATCCCTGATACTGATAAAATTAATAATAATAATAATAATAATTTAAAATATTTATTGAATTAGAGTCATAACTATCAAGCATAGTGCCCAAGGCTCTATATATTTTTTCTGAGCTTCCTTTGGCTGGTCTTAATCTGAAGCTTGGTTTGATATTTTATTTTATTATTTTATATAATATATAAATATATTATATAATATATAAATATATAATATATAAATATATTATATAATATATAAATATATAATATATATTTTATATATTATTTTATTTTTAAAATTATTGTTATTGTTTTTTTTTGAGATAGGGTCTCGTTATGTGGTCCAGGCTGGCCTTGGGCTCACTTTATAGCCCAGGCTGGTCTCAAATTTGCAAACATCTGCCTGCCTCGGCCTCCCAAGTGCTAGGATTACAGGAGTGCGCCACATGCCTGGCTTTGATATTTTATATATTTGAAGCATGTTGAGAATTGACTACAAACTGTCCTAGACATTTATTTAGGCAAAGCCAGGCACTGTGGTGCACATCTGTAATCTCAGTATTTGTGAAGCTGAGGCAGGAGGATCACCAAAAGTTTGAGGCCAGCCTGGGCTACATAGTGAGTTCATGGCCAGCCTGAACTGCACAGTAAGACCCTGTCTCAAAACAAACGTTTATTTAGACAAAGGTAGAGAGTAGCATTTTCACACATTTGTCATGTTTCTTTTCAAAAGTAATGCCTGACAGGTATAGATCAAACCCAAGGACACATATTTAGTTATCTTTTGTTTTTTCTTTATAGACGTAAATAATATAGTCAGACAATTCTCTTTTCTACTGTACTTCTTTCATTAAGGCATAGTTTTTCTTTCATTGAGGCATTGAGGCATAGTTTCATTGAGGCATATGCCTAATTTAAAGCATAGTTGGCAAGTAAGTTACTTCTCATTTAAGTACTGTATCTTGAAATCACAAAACATTTTGTGGCAGCCAAAAGAGACAAAATGTTACTTCTGAGATCAGTTATTCACATTTGTTTCTTTGTAGCTAGTACCCTTCCACTCCATCAAACAAAAGAACTACGCATTGGTTTAAAAAGTACATGTATAATATATAAGAATTTAACAATAAGCATGATTTACTGAATTCCCACACCATGTACTTAAAAATCAAAATGTGATGAAAAGTAAATAGTCCAAGAAGCTTTCTGTTCAGTTCAATTAGGTAGCCTCTCCTGCCTTGCATTAGCTTGCTACAAATAAATTTAAGCTCCTGCCCACCCAGACTTTCTTAAATTCTGATAGGGACCAGTGCAATTCATTTGCATTGACTTTCTATTGTAGAGCTTTGGAACCAAGGGAAGGATCCAAACATAGCTCCATTTTATCCAATCAGAAGAGCCGCTTAGTGCTAACTCTGATTCGCCCATTCCTCTTTGCATCCATCCAATCATGAGGCAACTTTAACAGCCAATCAGCGGCCTAAACATTCGCCAATCAGAGAACGGGGCCGAAGCACGGCCTTTGTGTCGGGGGATGTCAGCGCGTCGGCGAAAGCTCAACCAATAGAAAAAGTCGTTGGTGTATGCAAATCAGTGTCCTATGACGCAGATACGCAGCGTGAAGCGTGAGTATAAAAACGCAGGCGTCGGGGGGTTTGGATCGCAGAGCGGTTTGGTCGTTCGTTGGAGGGCTGCCTTCTCTGTTTCCGGTGACTGCGGCTCTTGCTGAACGCCGGTGCGGCGGTCGGAAAAACAACCTGCGACTTCAGCGTTGGGTAAGTGTTTGCGGGCTCCCACGTGACCTAAGTCCCATCGGCCGTTGATGTTATGGGCTGCGGCCGTTGGAAGTCGATTGTTGGGTGGCGGCAGCTCCTGGGACGGCTAGGTCCGGTGTAAGGTCAGAAGGTTTCGCCTTGGGCTTGGTTCCGGAATCGCGTCTCCGCCTCCTTCCCGGTGGTGATTCAGAGGTCCCGACGCCAGGTTCCGGGCAGCTGGGCCTCCGCCCGTCGAGAGAGGGAAGTGACTCCTCCCCGCGCTCCCCCCTCCCGGGGGAGGCTGCTGCTCTTTGCAGCCTGAGTCATTAGAGGAGGGGGAGGAGGCAGTGGCCCTCGGCCATCTGCCACTGAGAGGTGGGGCACGGAAGAGGCGGGAGGGCAGAGGCGCGGGGCTCTTTCCCACCACCCCAGGAGGCGACAGAGGAGAGCTGGGCTGGAAGAGCCTCGCGGTCTTACCTTCGGGGTTAATTTTGTGTTTCAGGTAAAAGAAAATGGCTCGAACCAAGCAGACTGCGCGTAAGTCCACTGGTGGGAAAGCCCCCCGAAAACAGCTGGCCACTAAAGCTGCCAGGAAAAGCGCTCCCTCTACCGGCGGGGTGAAGAAACCTCATCGCTACAGGTAGGCAAAGCACAAGGAAAACAATGACTTGTCGGTGGCCAGCATTGTGCTCTAGCGCCTGAGCCCCCTGGTGTCATTTTATATCCTCTGCATCCTTCAGGCCTGGAACCGTGGCTCTTCGAGAGATTCGTCGCTACCAGAAATCGACTGAGCTTCTCATTCGGAAGCTACCTTTCCAAAGGTTGGTGAGAGAGATTGCCCAGGATTTCAAGACCGACTTGAGGTTTCAGAGTGCAGCTATTGGCGCTCTTCAGGTAAGAGGAAGAACAAGGTTTTGCAAAGGAGGGGGCGCTGCTGGTGTGGATTCTACGATAGGATTAATGGTGTGGCTCTTGTCCTCAACAGGAGGCTAGTGAAGCATACCTGGTGGGCTTATTTGAAGATACTAATCTGTGTGCCATCCACGCTAAGAGAGTCACCATCATGCCCAAAGACATCCAGTTGGCCCGCCGGATACGGGGAGAGAGAGCTTAAGTGAAGGCAATTTTTATGGTGTTTTGTAGTAAATTCTGTAAAATACTTTGGTTTAATTTGTGACTTTTTTTGTAAGAAATTGTTTATAATATGTTGCATTTGTACTTAAGTCATTCCATCTTTCACTCAGGATGAATGCGAAAAGTGACTGTTCACAGACCTCAGTGATGTGAGCACTGTTGCTCAGGAGTGACAAGTTGCTAATATGCAGAAGGGATGGGTGATATTTCTTGCTTCTCATGATGCATGTTTCTGTATGTTAATGACTTGTTGGGTAGCTATTAAGGTACTAGAATTGATAAATGTGTACAGGGTCCTTTTGCAATAAAACTGGTTATGACTTGATCCAAGTGTTTAACAATTGGGGCTGTTAAGTCTCACCATACATCACTGTGATAGAATGTGGGCTTTTTCAAGGGTGAAGATACAAGTCTTAACCACAGTGTAACTTACAGTTTCCTAAAAAAGAAAAAAAAA
>PVJX010049249.1:0-11153 GCA_004027295.1 Dolichotis patagonum
GTCACATCAAACTACTGGTGTTTTACCTAATTGCCTTGATCACTGTGTAGTTTTGAAATTATGTAGTGCCCACCTCCAATTTTATTTTCTTTCAATATTTAGTTATCTAAATCCATCAGCTCTGTCTATAATATCTAGAGAAGTAATTTGTTGTGTAGTACACAGTTTGGTTTGATTTTGGCCTCACATTGAGTCTATAGATCAAGTTGGGAAGAAGTAATATTATAAGAATATTAAATCCATCTAGAACATGGACTATCTTTCCTTTTATAGAGTTCTTTGGTTTCTTTCTTCTGAAAGTTTCATTGTTTACTTCCTACAGATGTCATAAATATATATAAGACTCAGACAATTATTTGGGGGCACAATATCAAATATTATTGTCATCCATTTCAAATTACACTTGTTTATTATTGGTATATAGAGAAATTATTGATTTTTGTATATTAATCATATGGTAACATTGCTATAGTTGCATATTTATTGGGAGAGGTCAGTTCATTAATATTTCTACATTGATGGTTATGTAATTGGCAAAGTTTTTTCTCCCTAACTCGTGATAATTTCATTTATTTTTCTTGTCTTAATGCATTACCTAGGACTTCCATTTTGATGTCTAAAACAAATAATGACAGAATATGTCATTTCCTTGTTTCTGATTTAGTGGAAAAGCTTCTAGTTTACAGGATCAAGAATGAAAACTGATGTACAATTTTAAAAATGCTATTGTTTACAAATTTGCAGAAGAGTGTTTATTCCAGTTTACAGAGTGATTTTACTGAGAATATACGTTTAATGTAGTCAAGTGTGTAACTGCATACTGCATGTCATTTTTAGCTTGTTACTTGGCTTGATAACATTACTTTGTTTCCAGGTAATACAAGGTGGACCAGTTTTATATGCCTTAGATAAATTCCACATGTCTGCAGGAAAAATTCTTTTTATAAACTGTTGTATTCAATTTGATAATTTTTGTATCTTCATTATTTATATTATTTATTTCTCTGTTAATTGCTGTGTTTGTGAATTTTGGCAATATTGTTTTCCTATAATTAATTTAAAAATATTCCTCCTTCTTGTATTCTCTGGAAGAAATTTAAGAGAATTGCTATAATTTTTTTCATAAAATCTAGGTAGAATGCAACCTTTCTGGGCCTAGAGTTTGTTTTGGTAGGTTATTAATTATAAATTGAATTTTAATAAATATTGGCCTTTTCATGTAGCTGTTTCTTCTTTCATGATGTTTAGTAGATTCTGTCTTTAAAGGGATTGAGCAATTTCTTCTACCTTACTAAATTTGTAAGCATTAAGTTCTTTGTTTATCTTTTGTGCTTGCTTGCTTTCTCTTTCTTCTTTCTTTCTTTCTTTCTTTCTTTCTTTCTTTCTTCTTTCTTTCTTTCTTTCTTTCTTTCTTTCTTTCTTTCAGTACTGGGAATCTTTTCTATTCTTTATTTTGAAATAGGGTCTTGCTAAGTCACTAAGTTGCCTAGACTTAGTTGGAACTTATACTTCCTGCTTAGCCACCAGAGTGCTGGTATGTCATATGCCACCATAATTTTTAATATTCATAGGATGTGTTTTGTTTCTTGTATTCATAAATTGTGAGCTGTGTTTTGTTTTTCTTACATTGGCAACAGTTTTACTGATTTTTTTAATAACCTAAGTTTCTTTTAGGAAATTTGAACAAATTTCCTAAATTTGTATTTGGACAAATGCAAATCAAATGCAAAATAAACAAAAGTAATATTTTTGTTTTAAATTGAGACAGTCAATTTTCAAGTTTCCCTCTTTTCTAATATAAACTTTCCTCTGAGAATTGCTTTTACTTTCTTCCATAAATTTTAATCCTTTTTATTTAAAACATTTATATTGAGAGTTTTTTCTCCTTGGTTCAAGTGTTGTTTAGAGGCTTGTTGTTTAAACTCCAGGAAGATTGGGAATTTCCCATTTAGCTTTCTTTCTGCTATTGATTTTTAGTTTAATTCCACTGTAATCTTAGAAAAACAGTGAATGATATATAGTCTTTTAAACTGGAAACAGACTGCATGGCCCAGAAAATTACTATATTGAATGTTACAGGTGAGCTTTGAATCAATGTGTTTTCTTATTATTTTTGCACATAACTAAGTTGACTTATGGTGTTTTTCAGTTCAATTAATTCCTTGCTGATTTTCTGTTTGCTCAATCTCTCTGTTTTTCATGGGCTTTAATAATAGGTTTCTCTTTCCTTGAATTTCTAGTAGTTTTGCCTTGTGTATTTTGACACCATTTTAGTTGCATACCTTTTAAGGACTGTTGAGTTCTTGAGGAATTAACCCAGTTATACAATGATTGTTTTCATTGTAGTAGCACTACTTTCTTTGATGTGTACTCAGTCTAAAACTAACATAGTTTCTGCTGCTTTCATTTCATTGTTATTAACATGATATATTTCATCTACATACATTATCTTTAATTCTATGTGTTTTTTTAAATTTTTATTTGAGACAATAACACCAAATTAAAAAAAAATGGGGTCAGTCAAAACAAAAGGATGGACATAGTACATGACTTAAACCCAAAATACAAGGTGATCTACAATGATTACCATGATGTCTCTTGTTAGCTTCAACAGAATTGCCCATATCATCAGGCACAATAAAGTTGAACATAGAAGTACAGAATAAAATCAATAAAAACAAAACATTAGAGATGTTATAGGACTTCAAAAGAAGGTAATAATCAAACCAAAACGGGTATCATAGTGACTCTTATTGTCTTAGGAGTAGTTGCCTATACTCCAGCCTTGATACTATCAAACATAACAGATTTGAATACAATCAGTCAAGACAAGACAGTGATCAAACAAAACAGATTCAAATAAAATCAGTCAAAAGAAGACAGTGAAAGCAGCACAGGGCTTCAGATTAAGTTAATAGGAAATTAAAAATGGTTACCATAGTATATCCTTCTGTCTTTGGAATAGCTGTCAATGCCACCAAATCTAGTACAAGTAGACAAACTGGAACAGAATATAACCAAACTAAAGAGAACAATGAAAGCAATATGGGTTTCAAATCATGATACAAGATTAACAATGTCGTCTGCCTTCCCTTTTTAGACAACTCCTCCCCTTTCACTTTCCCAGGGTGCATCGTACATTTTGTAGCCCACTAATTCCTTTAGTTTTTTGATTAGGGAGGCAACTTGCTAAGTGGTTCTGAACCTTTTCACCCCTAAGCTTGATCTCAAGTTGTATCCATTTAGCTGCAAGAGCCTCAAGATTTTCTTTCCATATAGCTGAGTAGTTCTCTATTGTATAAAAATGTATGTCTTTCCAACCAATCTGCAGCTGAAGGGCAAGCTATCCCCACGTTTTTCTGGCTTGCCATCACATAGAGCATTATTTTCTCATCTTTGGCTTTCAGTTCTTAAACTGTCTTTCAGATTAATTCTATTTCTTTGATAGAGCATCTTAATGGACCCTGTCTCCTGATCCACTCTGCCTGTGTTTCTTTTTATTAATGTTTTGAGCCTATCCATGTTACCTTCTCTGCCTTATCTGTGCCATGCTATTTTTCTGTTGCTGTTTGTCTACTTTGCCCCTTCATTCCACTGTCTTCCCCATTCAGTGAGCACCTTCTGCCACTGTTCCTAAAGCTGTGGTCTTTTTTCTCTCTCTCTACAATGTCCTTCAGTATTTTTTGTAGGATTGAATTGGTGGTCACGAACTCCCCCAGTTCCTCTTTGTCATGGAAGCATCTTGTTTCTCCATTAATTTTGAGAGATAGTTTTGCAGGGCACATCAATCTGAGTTGGAGGTTATTTTCTTTCAGGGCTTGGAATACTTCACTCCAAGCTATTCTTGATCTGACGGTTTGTGTCCAGAAGTCTATTGTGATTCTGATGGGTTTTCCTTTATAAGTGATCTGTTTCTTTTCTATGACAGCTTTTAATGCTCTGTTCTTGTGTTGAATTGCTGGGATCTTGATTACTGTGTGTCTGGTATAGATCTATTTTGGTTATAGCTGGCTGGATTTCTGTATGCCTCATTTATCTGAGTATCATTATATTTTCCTATGCTTAGGAAGTTTTCTTTAATTATTTCTGTAAATAGCCTTTGCATTTCATTTGTGTTTACCCCTGCTTCTTCAATCACATTTTTTTATTTTTAAGTTATAGATACTCTTGTCATCTTCTAGCCTTTGTATTGTTACTTCCTGGTTCCTTGTTATTTTTAAGAGATCTTTCTTTTCATGATCACAAGTTGCAAACCTATCTTCAAGGTTTGACAGTCTATCTTTAGTTTCTTTCAAGCAGTTTTGTCAGCTTCCAATGGAGTTTTTAATTTCCTGGTAATCTCTTTGAATCTGTTTCACGTATTCTAGATTTTTAAAATATTTTCATTGAAGGTTTCCCTCCTTTTTCTATGCTCCTCCATTCTTCCCTCTGTGTCTTCTTGAAAGGTGTTTAACATTTCTTTTATTATTTTTCTTATCTCTTCCTTTACTTGTATTAGTATTTCTGTTTTAAGTTCTTTTATAATTTCACAAAGTTATTTCTTTATGTCAGATGCTCTTTCTCCAGAAACTACAAGTATGTAACCCCTGATCTCTTCTGTGTTTACCTCTCCTGGGCCAGTACTGCTTGAGCTGGAGGCTGGATACTTCCTTTTGCTTCTTCCTCTTGTCATGTTTCTGGTTTCTTCCAGACAAGTGGATAGTGGGGCTCCCTGGCAAGTCTGTATTGGTTACAATTACTCTGAAGCATGCTGGCTAGGGATTGCTGCCCTCTCCAATCTGCTGGTGACCGCCAGAGTCCAAGCAAGGGTGGGGCAGGCTGGGCCCTCCTTTCTGAGCTGGTCAACAACTGGGAGTCTTTACCACATTAGTGTGCTGCATGGATAGGGCCACTAAGGGATAGCTTTGGGGAAACCTTGGCCTTGGTTATTGGATTGTGCATCAGGATAGGACTCAGGTCAGTCCAAACAATTCTCACCAATCTGCTCTGTGCTAGGAGTGGCTGAATGAAGCCAGCTGCAGTTCTGGTTCCACGCTTATCCTGCCTGACTCCAAATTGTCACCTGACCAATCACCTACTCCTGCAGGAGGACTGAGTTCCCTACACTCACTGTGAACCGGTACAGTTTTCTGGTCCACTGCTCCTCTCCACAACTGTATTCTTCTGCTGAGGCCCTCAGGCTTGCTAACCCCCAATTTCATTGTGACCATGTGTCTTTGGATTCCAGTAGCATTTCGCACACAGTGGGACTAGCTCCAGTGAAAGAGCATCTGGCTACAACCTTCTGTCCACATTTTTCTTTTCTTTCTTTCTTTCTTTCTTTCTTTCTTTCTTTCTTTCTTTCTTTCTTTCGTTCTTTTTACTTTAGCTTCTTCCTGGGTCAAGAGGATCCAACTCCTTCCAGCTGGTCTTCTCCAGGATGCTATATTCCAGCATCTGAGCTTTTTCTCTCAGAGAGGCTTTTTACTTTGCTGCTTATTGATCCATCATCTTCCCAGCTTCCTTTATGTGTTTCTATAATTAACATTTTTTAATGCACTGTACAATTGAGTTTTGTGCTTGAATCTATTTTGACAATTCTTTATTTCAGTTGGTGTATTTATTGATGATGAAAGTGATCAAGTTTGTGTATTTATTGATGATGAAAGTGATTGCAGTACTATGTCAAGATATTATTTATTTTTTAAAACTGATTTGTCTTACAATTTAATTTTATCTTTAAAACTAATCAACTCAACTTTCAAATAACAATTATTCACAGGCAATGTGAGTACATTATACTAACAAAACAATCCCAAATTTTCTCTCTGCCTCTTGCAATTTTGCTGTCATTCTTTTCACTGAAACATATATCTGTATAAGAAATACTTGCTGCTATTAATTATGATATATATATATATATATATATATATATATATATGGAAGTAACATTAGAAATCATTCACATTACCCATCTCATTTTAAAATAGAAAGAAAAAAGAAGACATTAAACTACAAAAGTACATACCTAATTATTTTCAAGAAATTCTGGTTTTTGGTTTCTATTCTAGAGCTCTTCTGATTATAAACATCACTGATTATTCTTTTACAGCACAACCAGAAAATTAAGAGTTCCAAATGTGGCTTTTGTTTAAAAAAGAAAAAAGGAAAAGAAAAAAGAAAGAACAGTGAACACAGAAGAAAACAAAATCTGTCACTAACACATATCAAAACATTTGATTATTTGAAGTAGATTGTCTAACATACAACAGGTTCTTAATAAATGTTTAATAACAGTAAGACTACGACTGATCCATCTACCCTAATATTGTAATAATGGAAGCCCACTCTAAGAAAAAGCTGTGAAAAGGTGGCAAAATATTAGAATGTTTGAAAGACAGCCATGTGACCAATAGTTATTAAAATATTTTGGTCTACTATATCATTATAGTTTTAGTGGTATATTTTTGATTTGAAAATAAACACACAGAATGAAAAATATTTGTAACACTTTATTATTTTAGTATCTGTTCCAACAGTTCTTTCATGATTGTCTATAGATTCAGCATCACTGATCTTATACTACTTTTTTTTTTTCATGCTGGAACCAGTTTGTAGGAAAGTATAGAGTTTAATGCAGCATAGCTGACAGAAGAAAATCAACATCATCAGGAAAATTAAGCAACTGATTGTTCTAAAATGGGCTAGAACCTAGAAAACTGAGCCATACAAACAGCACAAAAAAGGAATGATGAAGTTGAGGTGTAGTGGGGAGCACATTTTCCTCTTGGGCTGCAAAATCTGGAAAGAAATAAGAAATGAGACACAGATAAGCAATACAGATATGTTCTAATGGCTAATGGTTTGTACCTAAGGCAGGGTTCTCTAAAAATTTTACCATGAAAACTTTCAAAATTATAATATAGTTGAATACTTATTTCTACACCACAGAGATTTAGCCTTAATGTTTTATTATAATTTGTTTACTCACATATATGTATGTATAGGTGACTGTATTCATCCAATAATCTGTTTCATTTCAATAGTATCTCAAAGTAGCTTGTAGATAACAGTACATTTCCCCATAAATACTCCACTTGCCTCTTTAAAAATTAGATTTTCTTCTCTATGGTTGGATCTGTTCTTACTTAATGTTCTTTGTCTATTTGAAATTCTTACATTTTATGTAAATAAAGAGTAAAGTTCTCTGCTGTAAGATAAAACTTTCTTGAAGAATTTAATGAACACTCTACAAGATTACATTTTAGCTAGGTGTCTTAGAAACTCAAAAATATGCATGATGCTAAAAAATTCAGTAATAATTACTTTATTAATATCACATATAATATATAGAAAACACATTATTGCAACTTATGAATCCACTAAATTGTCTATATAGTCTTATATTAATGCACTTATTTAAAAAGTCTGGATATGAGGTTTTGTTTGTTTGGCAAGTCAGAGAGGAAATATATAGTCATATAGTATATATATATATATACACACATATATTTATATATACACTTATACATAGTTAGTTATATATAGCTATATATCAAGTAGCTAGGTAGTAGTTAGAGAATCCAAGAATTTGGACAAGAACCTAAATTCTGTATATGTGAACTGGGAAATATGCAAAGCATATGGAGCATATATTATGTACATAAACAGACTGACTAAGGGATATTTAAATAGAATAAATGAATGCTCCAAAGTTAAAACATACAGATAATCCTTAGGAAAAGCAAAATTTCTAAATATTCACAAGCTTTTCTTACAATGTTATGCATTTTTGTTTTGAATATTATTTATTGAATTATAGTTATGATCTTCTTTGTTAGACTGTATGTTCTCCCAACATAAAGAACAGAAAAAGAACATGTCATTATTGGTCATTTGCTTTTAATAGATGTTACACTAACTGCAACATACTTGAAAATTGTTATTCTATTTGTATGTATATTTCAATTAAATTTTCTGTTATTCAAAGAGGTCAAGTAGCATGTTCAAAGTTCAAAATAAT
Source organism: Dolichotis patagonum (assembly GCA_004027295.1). Lineage (NCBI taxonomy): Eukaryota > Metazoa > Chordata > Mammalia > Rodentia > Caviidae > Dolichotis > Dolichotis patagonum. The sequence continues at coordinate 8,003 of PVJX010049249.1, forward strand.
ATAAATAATATAAAGATCAAAATATGAATGAATTCCCTTGTAAGTTCTAAAGCCTGAATCATGTCTTAATATTTTCTTAGAATCTCCTTATCCCAAAACTGTATTTTGTTTTCCTTTTTTGTTTCTTTAATCTTTCATTGGACATAGAATCTATTCTCATTGCAAATAACAATTTAGCATTATTTTCTTTTTTGTTATTTTCAATAAAATTTAGACACTATTGATAAGTCATTGTTGTATTTACTGTATTCATATGTTCTGTACTTTGCGGACACTCTCTTAGAGTGAGTATCTTGAAAAAAATCTTTGTAATTTTAAAATCTTACCTGAAATACTTGGAGAATAAAGCACTTATCAATCATTACCTATTTTAATCATACAGTTATAATGAAATAATCACCAGCAATATTCTATTCATATATAAATGGGTGCTTAAGTGCATCTAGATTAGAATAAGACTAAATGCATTCTAAAGAATAAACAAAAATAGGAATTAGAAACAATCTGTTAAATCAATAAAGAAATTATTAAATCTCATAAAGAAACATATTAAGAAGAAAGGGTTCATAGTAATTATTTTGAGATTTTAGTTTGAAATCATATTATAATTAAGTCTACTTGTGGACTAGGATATAATCTATGAAGGCTGAGATTTGTTTTTGCTCCATTGATAGGACACCAGAAAATAAATATAACAAGAAAAACAGAAAAAGAAAACCCCCAAAAAACAAGTAAAACAGAACCTCTATGGAAAATGCTCCAGTTCTTACTAAGCCTATGTATACATTTGCATAGCCTAGTATTTAAAGGAATGCTTTGAACACTGAAATAATTATATCATATTTCTGCGCAAGTTAAAATGTTTTGTCAAATTTTCCTTCAGTTTGCTATGCTACTGTTTTGTAATAACACATTATTCTAGTTTTGAATCACATTCCTATTGTACATTATTTCCAATACATGATTTTATGTTACCAGAGTGATATATCTATCATGATTAAAGTTAAATTAACACATTCATAAAAAGTGTTCATTTATTCCAAGCAAATAGTAAGTGACCAATATACTGAAACAAGATAGAGATGAAAGCTCTCCTTATCCTATGGTGAAAATCTTCATTTAGAATATAAAAAGCACATGAAATTCTTTATATTTTGACTCTTTTTTTGTAAATATTTTGAATTTTGAGCTCAATAGTCTGTAGTGGTAAGAAAATTGACATATGAATTCACAGCCAATTAATGCTTTTAGCGTAAATGTCAGATTAGCTCTTGCATAGAATAACATCATTTTCATTGCTATAATACTAAAGATACTTCCATTTTGTTACTTATCTGCTTTATAAAAATGAAATATTGTGAATATATATATGTATATTTGAATCTCATTACAATTAATAAAAAGGGCCATATATGGGCCATTTTGAGTGTTCACTGTCTACTTTTTTGTATGAAGAATATGCCCTAAATAACTGTTGAAATGGCAAGAACTATGAGAGGAGCATGGTTTGAAAATAAGTTGATGCCTTGCATTAATGATGGCAGAAAAGGAAAATCAATGAAGATCAATGAAATAAGCATTGCCAATCCTGAGCAATCATTATGAAATGTAGAGTTTGGAATAACATGTGGAATTTCTCAAATTTTCTTTCCTCTTTTATATACATGGTTATGTAGTAATGGAATTCAAGAATCCAGAAATAGGTGATTCAACTTGTCAACTCATTAAATGTCATTGTGCTTTTCAGGAACAAAACTGTCAACAGTTTTAACAGCCCTGTAAACTCTAGCAACAGCCATTCAATTTCATTGCAGACTGATCCTAATCATTTGTAAAGAGCGTGCTGTTCATAATAAGCACCTATAATGAAAGCTTGTGTTTGCAGAGTAGGTTTTGCTTTTCAATATGTTTATGTCCTTATCCTCATGCTTTAAACAAAACCTATTTTTAAGATGTCAAAAAACTATCACAATTAACAGACTGTTCACATTAAAACAGTCAGTTTCTAGACCTTAAATAATATATTTCTACATGGCAGAATGTTTGTGCTATAGAAATCCATTAAATGTATTAAATTTCCCTAGTATATGGCTTTACAAATATACTTGAACATGGATTTAACCATGTAATAAACTCTCTTTTGCTTTAAACACAAGAATATTTTAAAGGATGCAATTTTAAGTAAATATGCTCTTTGTGAATGTGAATATATGTGCAAGCTGATTCCAGGGTTGAAGTTTTGCTTTTCCGACTTAGAGTACTTGTAAATATTATTAAATTTATAGGACCATAAAATTGGGTGAACCAAGGATAAGTGATCATTCTGAGGAAAAACACTTTACCGAGACAGTCTTATATCTCTTTTCCAAGTGTTTTTGACATTCAATTTTTATCCTAAATATATTTTTGGTATCCTAATGCCTTGGAAAAATATTTGCTTTGCATCATGAGAATCTTTTAGAGAATACTAAGACTCTTAATTACCTACTAGCTTCAGAGAAAGAAAGAAAGAAAGAAAGAAAGAAAGAAAGAAAGAAAGAAAGAGAAAGAGAAAGAAAGGAGAGAAAGAATGGACGAGAGAGAGAAGGAAAGAGAAAAGAGGAAAGGGAGACGGAGGAAGAATTGATGGAGAAAGAGAATAAATGAAGAGGAAAGCAGTGAAAAAGGGAAAGAAGGAAGTACACATCACAAATATAAATGCACAGATGATGTAAAATATATTTGTATACTACATGCATATATACACACACACACACACACACATATATGTTCATCTATATATGAAATAATTGTTTTATGTTAAGTTTATTTTCATGACTCAATATGCCATAAGACCAAAAAGAACTATTTCAACAATCTTATCAAGAATAATGAAGAGAACCAGAGAACTGCCCCAGAGATCCGGCCCTGGGTTCCTGGCAGAATCCAGGAGCCTGCACAAATAAGCAATTCGCCCGCCCTCTTGGTAAGCCGGCGTGAGCCAGGAGGAGAGCCTGTGGTGTCTCTTGAACCTACCGGTGCATGGGCTTGGAATCCTACATCCCAACCCCCCCCCCATTAGCAACTGGGGACAGAGGTCTGCGCATCTCTTGACAGGATGACTATATGCAACATAGCAAATATGGGGGGTCTCCTCTATCTTCTCTTTGAA
>PVJX010049250.1:0-11157 GCA_004027295.1 Dolichotis patagonum
TTTTTTTGTTCTTTTCCTTTTTTTCCTTGGAATTCTGTATTGTTGCTACCCTTTATTCTGTTTTGTTTTGTTTCTTTTTCTCTTTACATAAAATTTAATAACAGAGAAATAATGATCACCTGGACTAAGAAGGAGAAGGTGGAGTTGGTGAGAAGTAATCAGATGCTGGGTATATTTTGAAGGTAGAGCTGACAGGTTTTGCTGTGAACTAAGTTGTGAACCAAAGAAAGGAACCATGGTGACTCCAAGGCTTTTGGTCTAAGTAAAAAAAAAGAGACTAAAGCTGACTGAAAGAAGTCTTTTGTGAGGGAGTCAAGAGTTTGGTTAGAGGTACTGTAGTGGTTGATAAATTGGGTCAAGTTGAAAAGTTTAGAAGTTTAAGTGATTCAGCAAGGGGCCAGGGTCCTCACTTTGTGAACAGCCTTAGTCTGTGCAAGAGGAAGGCACAGAGATGGTGCAAGTCCTATACTCACCTGTGTGGGTAGGTAGCCTGCCTACAATATAAGGGAGGAAAAGAGACTTGCTTCCCTGCATTTTGGGCTTTTGTTGCTTTTGCTGTCTTCTGCTGGATAAAACTATTGCTCTTCACCATGCCAACCTGTCTTAGAGCCAGCTGATTACAGACTGAAACCCCCACAAACTGTGAGCTAAGTAAACCTTTTCTTCCTCGACTTTGGCTGTCAGGTATTTTGTCCCAGCAACAAGAGTAAAGTAACCAAAACAGATATCTACTAGGTACAATTCAAGGGGGTAAACATTGAGTAGAATGTTCATTTCCAGGTCTAAAGATGGGAGAGAGGTCAGGCTAGGAGACAAGGATTTTGGACTAGTCAGTATATAGATAAAAATTTTAAGCCACAGGATAAATTGAATCATCAAGATAGTGAAAGTATATGTATCTGACCAAGGACTGAATCATGGGCACCAAAGCTTAAGACGGTGCAATAAAAGAAAATGAACACAGGAGACTGAGAAATGGGAGAAAAATCAAGAAAGTGTAATGTTCTGGGAAATAGTCTAGTATTAGGAGAGAGTGAATGTTGGTGATAAACATTCCTGAAGCATCAGATGAGGGGAATTGATCATAGGTTTTGGCAGTGCGAACACCATTGACAGGGAGCATTTTTGGTGAATGCAGAGGCAAACACTTGATGGAAAGGACTTTAGAGAAATTGAAGGAAGAGGTTTTGAAGACAGAAGTGGAGATAATATTTTAGAGAAATTCCTATATAAAAGAATGGACATATGAAATTTTAGCTGAGGACAATTTAGATGAGAGAAATAACACCATGTCTATATGCTGATGGAGTGATCCAGTCAAGGAGGGTAAATCATGTTGCAGGAAAGGGTAAGGGGAGAAATTTCTCCATTTTTGAATATTTAAAAGAATTAGAGAGTAGTGAAAAATTCTAGAGTTTAGTCTGAAGAAAACAGAAAGTTCATTCCTGGTAACAGGAGAGAAGGCAGCATATATGGGCCCAGATGCTGGTGGGCGGGTGGAGGTGTTAGTGGGAACTTGTGGAAGTTCTCTTCTGATTGTTTCTATTTTCTCAAGGAAATAGCAATCAAGGTCAAAAGCTGAGAGTGAGGATGGGGGAGGAGGTGTTGGAAGTTTTAGGAGAGAAGACAAAATATGGAACTGTTTCTAGGAGAGTAGACTGTAAATGGACTAGGGAAAATCATTATCATTGCTAGGGAGCAGGAAGAGCATGCTGAGGTGAAGATTCTAAATGTCAGGAATTTGGAGGGAGCCTGCTCAGCATGGGTGAGTATCTTCTTACTCCATTCAGTTTCATACCTTTGGGTTAGGAGTGATATTTCTGCATGTGAGTGTAACATAGTTGAATGTTCACCTCTAATGATCAGTTACTAAACTAAATTTTTTAAAAGATGATTTGGTGCAAATTACACTTCATTATGTGTTGTTGGAGAATATGGGAGGATGTCTTCTCTGGTTAACTGAACATCTTAGACAGCCAAGGGCATTATATTACATATGAATTAATTTTTTAAACAGAATTAGAGCATGAAAAATAATCTGAATATCACGTGAGATTTGGGATGACAGTAAATGTTTAAAATATAGAAAAGCACACCAGTTCCATTGTTTTGAAAAGTAATACTCATAGTACATTGTAGACAAAAGTGTAGTTTTTGAATTTTATGCTTGTTTGGAATCTGGATGCAAATCAACAATTTTCCAAAAGATGTAAAAATGACAAGGGATCTCACTAAAAAATTCTTTGTACAAGTCCATACGTCGTGTCTTAGTTGTACTTATGAAAACACTTGGGTTTGTTTTTCTTTTTAATTGCCTATATTGTACCTTATGATGCAGTAATGAAAATACACTGAGATTCCAAGTCTTAGTGTCAGAGAGGCTATCATCATCTAGATTTGCTCCATCTTTGATTGCTGCAAGACAAACATGTCTCTCCTGGCTGCTTGTGTTTTCTAGTAGTTCAAACTGTTTTTATACTTTGAATCCGCCTTGCATTATTCACTTATTTTTTAAAAATAACTGGTTATATAAGCAATACATAGTCACTGAATATAATTTGGGAGATATGGAAAAGTAAGGCAAAGAAAATGTAACATTCCTATTATCTTACCACTTAAATATGAATGCAATTAATATTTTGTTAAATTTTAATCTAATATTTTAATTCATACATATGAATCTTTAGAAAATTTACATCAAATTTTCTATCAGCCTATCCTTTTAAATGTTTTATTGCAAGATTCTCCCATTATATATCTTTGAAAATGCAATTTTAGTGCCTATATATATAGGCTGTTGTATGAGTGTACTGTAGAATTTTAACAATTTTCTCATTCTTGCGCAGTCTGTATCTTTTTAAATTTCAGAGAGTATAACCAAGAGCACCCTTGAAAAAATTTTCTTTTTGTAATACTGATTATTTTCTTAAAATTTGTGACCATTAAGCTGGATTGTCAACTTGACTGGCTTGAGAGCCACCAGAAGATTAGTACAGCACACTTCTGATTATGTCTGGGTGGGTCACGAGGGTGTGACTTTGGATAATATAGCTGGTCTCTGACCCTTTTCTGTCTGACACTGTTTCCTACTCTGCTTTCCAACTGTCATGAATTGAGCATCTGTACTCCACCAAGATGTTTTTACTTAAAAGTCCACCAACGATAGACCAATCCTGCTGAAACTGTGAGGCAAAATAAATCTCACCTTTAAATTGTGGATGTCATGCATTTTGTACCAGCAAAAAGAATACTAACTAGTACAGAAAATTGGTAATAGACAACTGGGCTCATTGCTGTAATAATACCTGGTTATATCATTCAGAGGCCTTTGGAAATGGTACATGGAAGAGTTTGAAAATGTTTGAAGGTACAGGATAGAGCAGATCTAGAATGTTCTAAATAGAGCTTGATGGGTGGTTCTGGTCAAAACTCAGAAAATGAGAATGCTGATAGGAATGCAGACAGTAAAGGGCAGGATCAAGAGGACTAGTAGGAGACTGAACACTGTATTGGGAACTGGAATATAAGTGATTCATGTTATCCTCTGGAAGAAAATCTGTCTACATTTTGCTCATGTCCCAATATTGGAGGAGGCTGAGTTTAACTGTGGTGAACTCATTGATCTGGTCCAGGAAATTTCAAGGTATACCAATGTTCTGACTGTGGCATGGCTACTACTCATTGCTTTTAGTTGGATTTATATTGACAACTGGGTGCAAAAAGCAGAGCAGAAAGACTGAAAAATATTCAATTTGGACCCCCACAGAAACCACATGTAATGTTGGGGCCAAAGGAGTTGTGTCTGCTGAAGTTAGCACCCTTAAAAAGAAACCAAATAGCGTAAAACCTTGAATTGTGAGTAACTTGTTCTGTAAGTGTTCCACAAGATGTGTAAACATTTCTACTCAATTTTAACTTGATGAACAAGTGATATGAGTAGTGTACTGACACGGAATATCACATGATCACAACTGACCCAGTGGTTCTTCTTTCTCTTACTGAAGGATTGTGGGTGATCATCTGCAGATGAGGAACAAAAAGTGGAGGAGCCTTTCACTTCACATGAGATTAGGATGATGCATAAAAGATGGGGAACAGTGCAAAATTCTGTAGAAAATCACCACCCAAATAAGGTTGTAGCAGTGTGTGTGTGTGTGTGATGGGTCTATTTAATGATAACACAATGCCACATTTTTTGACATTGTCAAAAGGAGGCAAAAGCAAATGTCATTAGACAGGTTCTTCATTAAATTTGCCTGAAATGAAAGACTCTATTGAGTCAACAAATAACAGTAATTCCTTTATTGATAGTGAAAGTTGTTCTGCACAATAACTTTCTCTCTCTTGTCTCCCTCACACCAACTATGACAGTTTTCAAAAGAAAGAGCAGACTAATTTGTTTCTCTTTTTAATTTTTTGTATTATGTTAGAATATTGCAGTAATTTTTATATGAATATTTTTGAGTTGTGGAACAAATCTAAGCTTCCATTATTTCTCATGGGGAAATTTGCTATGCTATATAAGTGCCTTGCATTGTAAGCTTGTTTCTGGGATAAATTATGCTTGCAAAACAAAGTTTTACTGTAATTTTAACTGAGACAAAAGAAAGAGACATTTAAGATATCTCAGGGATGAGCAAAACACTACCATTGCAGACTGTGCAAAAGTGTAGTCCTTTTATTTGAGAAGAAACCCTTTGGGTCTCCTGTTTGAGAAGACTCATCTAGGGAACCTGTTCCCTAGGATTCATTTCACCATTCTCAGCCATCTGGGAGTGCAAAAGCCACTGGAACTATGGCTCAAGAAGTCCCCACTACTGCTCAGGATGATGCTAGATCTTGGTGTCATCCATGTGATTCTGGTTTTCCTGGCAATCGGAATGCAAGAGTTAGGGTTATTGAAACATCCATCGAGATTTCAAAGGAAGGAATGGGAAGCAAGATGAAAACTCCAGGACAGGGTCAGAGTCCCTTCCCAGAACCCTTGAGGGTTTAGCATGGGTAGCTGTGAGGGTGAAACCAAAGGTGTATTGGAGAACACACGCAAAGATGCCTGGAATGTATAACATCTACATGGAAAACTTCAGGTGAGTGGTGCTAGCCCAAGAGAGATGATATGTGGGCTGCAACTGGAAAGGCCATGGGGGTGGGGTTGCCAGAACCTTCTGGAAACCACATCTTATTATAATGTGTCCTGAATGTACGGAACTTAATGTATGTTCCGCTGGGTTTCAGCCTTCCTTTGGCCTGATTATTTTGTCATGTTCTATTACTCCCTTTTTGAATAGGAATATTTACTCTATGTCACTGTTTTGGGATTAGTTAATGTAATTTTTCAATTTTACTGAGGTTTGTAGCTAAGAGTTTATCTTGAGTCCTACAGAAGATTTTGACTTGGACTTTTGAGCAATGAAATGTTGGGACTTTGGGTAAAGGATTATTGTTTCCTTTAATCCACAGACTGACCCTGTGATCATTACCCAGCCAATGCCATCTAACTTTAATGGATCTCCACTTCATCATTCTTTTTTTTTTTTTTTTTTTTGGTACTGGGGATTGAACTCATGACCACCTCGCACTTGCCAGGCAGGTGCTTAAGCCACCGAGCTAAATCCCCAGCCCAAACTCTTCTTGGTCCAGCCCATCTTTCTTTTTCTTTCTTTTTTTTTTTAAATTGGGACCAGGCATCAAATTCATGACTGCACACTTGCAAGGCAGGCGCTTATGCTGCTGAGCTAAATCCTTAGCCCAAGGATTATTGTGTATAGGCAGAACAGTTTTTGTCATTTTAGGCAGAATTATTAACTTTCTATTCTTTTTATTTGGAAATTAAGTATAGTTTAAGGAGGTATGTTTGGGTGTTAGGTTAAAAAGAGTTAGAATATGATAGTTAAGCTTGCCTCAAGAGCTTTCCAGAGGACTAGTACAGGGGACTAGTCAGTGTGCTGCGTAGATAACGGAAATGAGACTTGTAATATATATGGGCCTTTACTTTTTTTTTTCTTTCACATGCCTTATTTCAATCTATCTAACTCACTTTGTCATCTGACAATACTCAGCGCCACGAACAGCTAATGACTTCACCTCCAACTTCCTCTGTTGTTCTTGTTCTGAACTCACAGAACACTCAACTGTTAGAATTTTCTGATCTTTTGTAGAAGTGGCTAAGTGTTGGCTAGAAAAATACAGAATGTGTTGCCTGAATTGTCCTGATTGTGAACTCTATTGTAATATGTATTTATGTTTTTTCTCTGCTTCTGATTTTTTAAATTTCTTGTTCTTAGATATGTCCTGTAAGCAACCTCTGTCCTTTGCTGAACCAGGCATAGTGCAAATACGTGCATATATCATTATGCTAATTTCTGTGATTACAGGTTGCATCCTCATGAACGGTTACTGAGTGCTTTTTGCTGCGCACCTATGTACATACCACTTTGTCTTTTCAAACAGTACCCGTGGCTTTCTGTTTCTTTTTCAGTGACTCAGTCTCCTGCCTCACCTTCTCTTTTAGGGCTCTAACTGGACATCTCAGGGGTACCACTTCCATCCTTACGGTTGATGATCACGGTGCTTCTGGCTTTCCACAGTGCACAGCTCCTTCTCTTCTATTGCAGATCTGCTCCAGTGCATGCCAGATCATCCTAAATTCAGCTAATGACTTAATTATCTTTTTGTTTATGATACAACTTAATTTCTCACTCAAAACTCTGTTCTGCTAATGTGATGAAAGACAATTACTTTTATTCTCAGTGGAAACTTTGCAGTAGGAAGGCTTGAAAATGAGGTAAGGTGGCAGTTGCTCTGTTGGCCATGAGTCTGCCTGGTTGCCGCTGGGAAGACTGTTTAACCTTCCTTAGTACCAGGGCATTTTCCCCAGCCAGTGTGTGTCCAGACAAATCCTATTGCTTTTGATCTCTTAGGTCTTTCTTTCTGCAGTGAGGCTGCAGAGAGGCAGGACCTCCATTCTCTGCTCTTGAAATCTGCAGATAGCTGTCTCTGTACTGCTTCCTTCTTTCCTGGTACGGAAATCTCTAGAGGGAAGTACGCCTCCTTTCATTTTTCTGAAAAAACCTAGTTCTTGGTTTGGGCATGGTGGCATATATTTATAGTCCCAGGTTCTTGGGGGTGCTGAGGCAGGAAGATTGCAAATTCAAAGTCTTCCTGAGAAGCTCAGCAGACACTGCCTCAAGCTTTTAAAAATATATGAAAGACTGGAGATGTACTTTAATACCCCGTGGTTCAATCCTTACTACCACATACACACATGAAAGTTCTTTGACTAACCCAGTCAAACTCAGAATTAGAATTTCCCTCTAATTTCTCAACAGTTTGGGGTGACATGAGGAAAAAAAGGACTTTGGAGTAGAGACAAAACTGACTGAATGAATTTTAATATCAGAAGAAAAAGCTCACTAATATCGCAAATGATATTTCCATCACAGTAAACACAGTACAAGCAAGCATACAAAAACCAGGGACTGGTTTTTCTATACTCATCCCAATCTCTTCACCTCCGTCTCCCATGAAAGAATATTTTGTATCAATTGTTTTTGTTCTGTTTGCATATCCCTCTAGTCACTTGCAATCTGACATTTTCTTCTACTATTTTGTTGAAACATGTCTCTTAATCACAGCCCACCCGTTTTCAGTTTCTCCTACCATCTCCCCACCTCTCAGTTTTTTCCTGTGGATCTCACTCTTTCCCTCTGTGTTATTGGACTATTTGATGCCTGACTTTGCATCAAGAAATGAGAATGAATCAGATTCTTACTTTTGAAGAATTTAGAATCAAGCCAGGCTCATAGGTGAATAAACAAGCAAGTACTCCACAGAAATTTGTCACTTGTGGTTTTGTTGCTACAAAGCCGTAGCTCCTTCTTGTTGATGAAATTCAAGTTTCTGACCTTTCCCCAACATGTTTCCTCCCTCTTTTCCTCACAGGAGGCTCCATGTATGCACTTCTGGGGTCTCTTTTTCCTAAGCATGTTCCCTTGGACAAATTCTGCATGTCCAAGTGGGCGAACGGAGGTCCACGTCTCTGGATCCCTCTGCAGACAGATGTTTAATATGTTCAGCTGAACAGACTCAGCTACATGTCCTCTTCTAACCTCGCCTCTGCTTGTTGATGAAATCTCTCCTCTTAGTAGAGTTTAAGACCCTCCCCCCCAAGGCTCTGGCCAGCTGCCCTGTCCAAGTGGCTTGTCATCCCCTGGTCCTGTCTCACGCAGCTTCTCCTTTTCCTGCTCACCCCATCACTCTGATGTAAACTCTTACATGACTAAGAATTTTCTTTTTGCTTTCCTGGAATATGGACTTTTCCCCTAGACAGTCATAACATCCTGGAAATTTGTCTCTCTGTTCCATACTATTTTTACACCTCAGAATAAGCTTTCAAAAGTACCATGTCTCCCTTGTCATTTCCTTTCCTCAAGTTCCTCACTGTGTCTTCTTTGTCAGATGGATTAAATTTTAATTCTTACCCAGAATTCAGTTTCCCTACAATACAGATTACTTTGTTTCTAGCTTTATCTCTAAGTAGATCTTTATGAATATCTGCTGGACTACAGCACACACATGTCATTCTTCAGATCCAGATCCATTGCCACTGTTTTCATTATACTTCTGTTTCTAAACTACACTATTCCATAAAATACAGGATGTACCAATTGCCTCTTGTTGAAATCTTAGCCATCTTTGAAACTCTCCAAAGATTTTATTCATGAAGCCATTCAGGTCTCTCGGGTTGTTTTCCCTGCTTTGATTTATTAGAGCACTTTTGTTTAACTGCTTGTGTGTGTGTTGTGTTACTCTTACTTATGTGATAGTTATTTTGTGTTTCTCTTTTGCTTAGTAAAACTTGAGCCTCCATAGAGATGGCATCTTTTTTAACTCATATTGTTAAATGTGTTTGTCACTACAGGCTACGTAGAGGGACTCGGTATCCATTCTCTTTTTATTTTTAGTAACAGAACTCCTGTATTTTGGGGGAAATGATAATTCATGCAGCCAAAAACACTGACTCCTCCAGTTCCCTTACAGTGAGGTGGCCAAATGGATCAATTTTACATGAGGAGATGGAAGATGGGGGTTTCTGGCACCTTAGAGGTACACCACATTTCTTTCTGCCTTGTTCTTTGTGCCTGGAGCATGGACCTAGGCAGAGGCTTCGAACCATTAAGTAGCAACCTTCAGGGTGAAGATCGATGCATTGATTCAGTCAGCAAATTCTTACTGAACACCTGCTGGGCACCCTTACAGATACTTCAAGAAACAGTAGATTCCAGAATAATATGAATCCTGATGTTGTTATTAAACATCACAACAGTTTTGATTACCCCAGACTTCATGACCCTTTTTTCTTTAAGCTACTATTACTTAGTTATTGTTGTTTTAAAATCATTTTCTGGTTGTATTTAAGAATGTATTTTTTAATTAAAGAATGATGTTAAGTACTTACTTAAGGCCTGGAATTTTAAGCAAGACTGATTTGGGCTTATTTTTCTTCTGAAGTCAGGTAGCTTTTCCTCTTATTCAGTTATCTTTGATTTTCAAATTTTAGCTAAGTTTGCATTCTTGTAATAAGCCCTACTTGATGTGAGTATATTTATTATCTTTTTTTGTATATTAGTGGATTCAATTTGCTAATATTTTGTTTGGGTTTTTTTATTATGCTGACGGGAGATACTGGCTATAATGTTCATGTTGTAACATTAGTGTCAAATTTGGACCAACTTTATAACACAAGATCTTTGTGCAGTGGGACTGTCTTAGCCAATGAGGTTTTTCCAAGCTGCGATTGTTGCTAATTGAAAACTTTTCCCAATACCCTGCCATGACAACTTGAAATTTAACACAAGAAAGAGGTTGTGTAAGATGGTTCTTTCTTCCTAAAATATTTAGAGGAATTTACCAGCAAACCTATTTGGACCTAGAGTTTTCCTTAATGTTTAAAAAGTCTGTAAAGAAGTATTTTTATATGTGATTTAAAATTTTTATTTTCTATTTTTCTAGGCCAATCTTTTTATATTTATTTATTTATTTATTTATTTATATTTTGAAAAGAAAAGAAACCAAATGAGAAAAAAAAAACAAAGCAAGGTCATTCAAAACAAAAGGATGGACATAGTACATAATTTAAAACCACAATACAAGGTGATTTACAATGGTTACCATGATGTCTCTTGTCATCTTCATAGAATTGCCCATATCATAAGGTACAATAAAATTGAACATAGCAGTACAGAACAAAATCAATAAAAACAAAACATTGGAGACATTATAGGACTTCAAAAGAGGGTAATAGTCAAACCAGAATGGGTATCATAGTGAATCTTACTGTTTTCAGAGTAGTTGCCTATACTCTCAGACTTGATACTATCAAAACATAACAGTTTCAAATAAAATCAGTCAAGACAAGACAGTGAAAGCAATACAAGTTTTCAAATTAAGTTAATAGGAAATCAAAAATGTTTACCGTAGTATATCCTGCTGTCTTTGGAATAGCTGTCTATGCCCTCGAATCTAGTGCAAGTAAACAAACTGGAATAGAATATAACCAAACTAAACAGAGCGATGGAAGCAATATGGGTTTCAAATCATGATACAAGATTACCAATGTCCTCTGCCTTCCCTATTTAGACAATTCCTCCCCTTTTACTTTCCCAGGTGCACTGTACATTTTGTATCCCACTAACTCTTAGTTTTTAGATTAGGGAGGCAACCTGCTATTTACCTAAGTGGTTCTGAACCTTAGGGAGGCAACCTGCTATTTACCTAAGTGGTTCTGAACCTTTTTACCCCTGAGCTTGGTCTCAAGTTGTATTCATTTATCTACAAGAGCCTCAAGGTTTTCCTTCCGTATAGCTGAATAGGTCTCCATTGTATAAAAGTGTTATGTCTTTCCAACCAATCTGCAGCTGATGGGTGAGCTACTCCCACTTTTTTCTGGTCCCCTGTCTCATAGAGCATTATTTTCTCATCTTTGACTTTCAGTCCATGAACCCTCTTTCAGGTTAATTATATTTCTTATATGGAGCATCTTGATGGACCCTATTTCCTGATCCACTCTGCCTGTGTTTCTTTTTATTAGTGTATCGTGGACATCCATGTTAGCAATTATGGCCAACCTTCTCTGCCTCATCTCTGCCATGCTATTTT
>PVJX010049251.1:0-11152 GCA_004027295.1 Dolichotis patagonum
TCTTTTTGAGACAGGGTCTCAATATGCAGTTCAGGCTGGCCTTGAGCTCACTTTGTAGCCCAGGCTGGTCTTGAACTTGCAAGCATCCTCCTGCCTCAGCTTCCTGAGTGCTGGGATTGCAGGTGTGCACCACCACGCCCATGCTGTTGTTCTTGTTGTTTAAAAAAAAAAAAAGAAAGAAAGAAAGAAATAACTGCCAAGCAGGGGATGTAGCTCAGGGTAGAACACTTGCCTATCATGCACAAGGCCCCAGGATCAGTCCCCAGTACTGCAGAAAATAAAAATTGAAAAAGGTCATCTGTCCATACAACTCCACACACCAACCATTTCTGCACAGAATACCCTCAGAAAGGTATGTAAGAAACTAGTAACTCAGCACAGGAGCTGGGTGACGTGGGATGGAACAGAGAGGGAGATTTTTCAGCATATGCTCTTCCATATATTTTGAGCCACATGAATGTATTTTATACTCCAAAATAATAAGTCACAACGAAAAAAAGGAAGGAAAAGAGAAGTGTGGCTGGACAATGTGATCTGCTAGCAACCCAAGGCCCTATCTGTTAACCCATCTAATGATGCAGCACTGGGTGAAGGCAGACACTGCAGTGGAAACTGCAGCTCTTAATAGTTTCTCCTCATCCCCAGTTCTTTAGTCCATAAACCCAAGGAAGCCCGCACTGCACTTGGAATAAAAGGACAGGCCGTGTCTTCCGAGCAGCCCAGTTTCAAAGGCTCCAGTGAGGCTCTTTGGCAGTTAGAATGAAGAGCAGAAGGCACGTCCTCGAGTCAGCTCCCAAGGGCTCCACAGAAACACGTGGGCCGAAGGCCTGGGAAGACCACACCAATTACAGGACTCAGCGTGTGGGAGAAACCACACATCAGGGACCTGGGAATGTGGGGATGGAAGTCTAGGCGTGGCGTTCACAAATCCCTAAACTGCAAAGCTCAGTTCTGTTGCCAAGAAAAATAGCGCATTCTGACTAAATAATTGAGTTTTTGCTTTCAAACTTCAGTCTCTTCCTATTACCTCTTCTGGTCCTAAACTCTGGGGATAAAGGATAAAGGATACTGACCTCTTCCAGGATTTATCCTCCCAACCCTGAGGACAGGAAGCTCAGTCTACTAAGATCCCCTGGGAGACATTCTGCAGAGACAGCCTAGATCCCTGATGCCTCCCGGCCCTCAGCCTGAGGAGGAAGCCGGGAGTTAGAGCACCCTTACGATTTCTGCAGCTCTAGTAACCGGCGCCGGCGCTCGCTCTGTTCCAAAGAGCTGTACTTGGACTTGTACTGGGACAGGCGGGGGTGGGGGATGGCTGTGCTGTTCAGATCTTGGGACACAGAGAAGCTACCAGCCAGGGCTTGACTCAGCTCCTCCATCTTCCCTGCAAAGCAAAACGTAGGAAAATGGTCATTCATTTGTGTCATCACCTGTGTACAGGCAGTTATGATGTAACATAATGGCCACCTTCCTAAAAACCCCACTATTGTCTCCAGGAAAAATAAGGAAGTTAAAGAGTAAATGAGTTATATATTAGCAATACCGTTTTAATTTATAACCAGGATTTTTCCTGTTTTTTTGTTTTGTTTTGTTTTTCTTTGTTTTACTATTTTCTTTTTTGGTACTAGGAATTGAACTCAGGATCTTATGCTTGCCAGGTAGGTGCTATGCCACTGAGCTATATCCCCAGCCCTAATTTGATAGTTCTGAACATATAAATTACATATCAGTCATCAGTCACTAAACAAATCTAAGCCTTGGTTGAATCTGCTTGTTTCCCATCTCCATAAGCCCTGTCATTTATGTTGTTTAAGGAGAGGCTTTTTTTGGCTCATGTGCCAATCATCCTTTGTCACCATCCTTTACCACCACTGATGCCCATTGCTATGATCAAGTATCTCATTTTTAAAAATGGTTCTAAATAGCCATCACTAAATAGCCATCACACTAAATAGCCAGTAACAAAACTTTCTCTGAGCACAGTAGTGCCCATCTGTAATCCCAGTACTCAGGAGGCTGAGGCAGGAGAATTGCTGAAGATTGAGGCCAGTCTGGGCTACACAGTGAGTTCAAAGCCAGCCTGGACTCCATAGAGGGACTCTGTCTCAAAAAACCATACCCACACACCAAAGTAATAAAACTCTCTCATACAAATTGTATGCAACTGGTTGTTAAATTCTGTAATAAATGCCAATTCATATTAAGGAAACTTAGTTCCATACTGGCACAAAAGCAGGCATGTGGATCAATGGAACAGAATAAAAGATGGAGAAACAAACCCAGGCACATTTAGCATCTGATCTTTGATAATGGGGCCAAAAAACACATGCTGGAGGAAAGATAGCCTCTTTGATGTTATTTCTTATGGTTACATCAGAATCCCAGTTGCATAAGAGATAACATTAAGCATCAACAAATGGAATCATAGTAAATTAAAAGGTGTCTGCCCAGCAAAGGAAACAACACAAGTGAAGAGACAATCTACAAGATGGGAAAAATTTTTTGCTAGCTATTCTTCAGATAGAAGACCAATATCTAGAATATTTAAAGAACTCCAAATAATTAGACATCCTATAAAATAAAAATAAAAATAAAAGACCCAATCAAAAAATGGACAACTTGGGCCGGGGATTTAGCTCAGTGGCTTAAGCGCCTGCCTGGCAAGCGTGAAGTCATGAGTTCGATCCCCAGTACCAAAAAAAACAAAAACAAAACAAAAGAAAAAATGAACAACTGAGAGCCAAGGGTGTGGCTTAGAGGTAGGGTGCCTACTTAGCAAGTGCAAGGCCCTGGGTTTGAGCCCCAGCACCACCAAAAGCCAAAAAAAAAAAAAAAAAAAAAAGAAAGAAAGAAAGAGGAGGAGGAAGAGGAAGAATAGGAAGAAGACCAGAGGAGGAGGGAAAAGAAGAGGGAGAAGAAAATGGGGAACTGAAATGAATAGATATTTCTCAGAAGTACAAATGACCAATAAGTACAGGAGAAAACGTTGACTATCTCTGCCCATTACAGAAATACATATTAAAACACTGAGATGACACTATACTCCAGAAAGAACATCCACCATTAAGAAATCAAATAATAACAAATGCTGATGAGGATGTGGGGAAAAACGAACCCTTCCACATTGTTGGTGGGAATGTAAACTAGTCCAACCACTATATAAATCAGCATGGACATTCCTAAAAAAACTAAAAATAGAAATATTATTTGACCAAGGTATTTCCCTTCTAGGCATCTTCCTGAAAGAGTCAAAAGCATACTACAGTGATACATACTGCAGTGATACATCCATGTTTATAGCAGCACCAGTCATAATAACTAAAGCCTGGAGGTAGCCTATATGTCCGTCAACAGGTGGATAAAGAAAATGTGTTTTTATGCAAAATGGAGTATTATTCTTCCATATAGTATAAATTTGAGTTATTTATAGGAAAATGTATGCACCTTGAGAGCATAATGTTAAGTGAAATAAATCCGATGTGAAAGCTTAAAGAGTGCATGGTCTCTGTCATATTCACAATCCAAAAAATATAAATAAAAAGAAAAATAAGAGACTATGAAACAGGAACATAGATCTTTTGCAAGGGCTAAGAGGAACAAGAGATGGGAGGAGGGAGACATAAAAAGAATTAATATGTGTCATGTACATGTACCCCCCCACACACACACACATGCCCCCATGTGCCAAAATCCCCAAACTCAACAGTTACTGTCTCACTGTATAGTTCTAATTAAAGGGGGGCAGGTTCCAGGACTGCCCCGTGAGGCTCACATGGAGAAAAGCCGGGGTACAGAAGACTGTCTAACAGGGAAGGCCAGGGCTCCAGATGCAGGAAGACTGATGTGTGGCACATGGGGCAAACAGGAAGTAGATGTCTTCCGGAGACAGATCACCCTGGTCAGCCTAAGTGGGAGTAGAGAGAGGAGTGAAGTCACACTTTACCACACTACTGTGAGTGAAGGCACGAGGTGGCCCAGGTGTTCTCTCAGGGCTGAAGATATACTTCAGACTATGAGAACCTAACATTCAGAAGTCCCACAGCTGGGCTAGACCAAGCCTCCCTTCTGACCTAAATCAGAGGCAGGGCGAGGTCCCAGTGCTCTGACACCAGAATTATTAACAGATACATCCCGGAGTCCCTATGGTTGAAATACAATTCCAAAGGCCTCCACTCAGCCAATGAGTTATTTTTCATTACACACTGAAAGTCAGATGTTTTTCTTAATTCAAAAACTTGAGACAGGGTCTCACAGTGCAGTTCAGGCTTCTGCCTCGGCCTCCCAAATGTTGGGACTACAGGAGTGTGCCACCATACCCAGCTGAAAATTAGATTTTTTTAAAATTTGAAACTTTTTAAAATTGTGGTTAAAAAAACAAAAAAACAAAACCAGGTATGAAAAACAGCTAAAAACAAAGGGCCTATGGGTCATCCATCTTTCCATAGCTCCCTCCCTTGATTCCTTATCAGAGTAGCTGTCTTGTTTCTTTCTCCTTTTCCTCTTTACAAATAAAGTGTCTTCCTTTCATTAAAAAAAAATAAATGTGGTTAAAGAGGCTGGGAATGTAGCTGTCCTATAGCACTTGCCTAGAATAATGAAGACCTGGGTTGGATCCTCAGCACTACATAAGAAAAAAAGGGTTGGGCCGGGGATTTAGCTCAGTAGCTTAAGTGCCTGCTTGGCAAGCACGAGGTTGTGAGTTTGATCCCCGGCACCAAAAAAACAAAACAAACAAAAAAAAATGTTGGGGGGGATCCGTAATGGAATGCCACACACCCATAATGGCAATCTACTTTTTTCTACTTACCCATATTTTTGTGCACGTTTGAAAACTTCCTCAATGAAAAAGTTGAACCTAAGGCCTTCACATTGAACTCCCCAACCATTCATTCATTCATTTCTTCATTTATTTGAGACCAGGTCTCTCTAGGCAGCTTGGACTAGTCTTTAGTTCACTATATACCCTAGGATGGCCTTTAACTCTTCAACTTGCAGTGATCCTTCTGCCTCAACCTCTTGAGTGCTAGGATTACAGTCACAGGCCACCAAGTCTAGCCTTTTCATTTTTTAAATTTTGAGACAGGGTCTTTCTAAATTGTTAAATTGCCTTGGTTGGGCTGGAACTTGTGATCCTCCTGCCTAGCTCCTAGAGTGCTGGGATAACAGGCGTGCACCACTATATCTGACTAATAAAGTTTTACAAATTGTCCCCAGTTCATAAAAATAAAGACCAAATTCAAACAGCTTTATTAGGCTTTGTCATATTTCATCTTGGTGCTGGCTCCAGCTGTGCCAAGAATCACTGCCTTCCTGGCCTGGGGACGGCTCTCTGGCCCTTACCAGGGATAGGATCCGTTGGCTTCCGCTCTGTCACCCCCAGGATGCAACTGTCCCCCAGAGTTCGGACCTTAGCTAGGTACAATGACCCCCACCCCACCTTCCAACCCAAACACCCCAATCTGCCCGGCCCCTCCCCAGGGACCAGGCAGGACTCCGCCGTCCTCTCGCCCCGTCCCTGCGCTTTCCCAGCGACCGGGTCTTCTCCACCTAGATCTCCGACACCACGTGTCCCGCAGGGGCTTTGGCAAGACAGCCCGGAACATAAGGCAGCAAAGGGGAAGCCTCAGCCTGAATTTGCCCCTCGAAGTGACACCGTAAGAGACCAGTGTCAAGTCAGACGTGGGGGGGGTCACAACCCGAAGCCGTGGGGTAACTGAGGGGCTGGCGGGTCCCAAACTCGAACTCAAGACTCACCCGACAGAGACAACAGTTGTGCGCGCCGCCACCGCCTCCGGGAACCTACCAATCAGCTGCCCTGTTTAGGAGAACGCCCAATCAGATACCGAGGGAGGGCCGGGCTCGCCCCCTCAGCCTGGCTTGCTAGACAACTTCCGGCTCCTTCGGCCGCAGTGCATGCCGGAAGATGGGTCGCCGCAGGCCACTCATTCAGCCCTCCAGGGGTGGGGCTGTTCCTGCCGCAAGAACCCGCTTTGGCTTTGCGGCGGACCCTCCCCCTGAATGGCTTGGCCAGGCGTTGGCCTGACTCCTAGCGCTCCTCTCGCCAATAGGAGGAGCTGCGATCTTATGGCTGGGAGTTGTGGGCCCTCCACCCCCAGCATCCACTGTCTCTCTATGCACGTGCTTTCCTACGGGGAGTGCCATTGGCCTGGGTGACTCTCATTACACCCCAAGTTTTGGGCTATCAGACGTTTCTTCCCCATTCGCCCTTGATCACAGCCCTTTTGCTGGGCTGGGAGTTTCTCTTCCCTACTGTGGCTTGGCAGTGTTGGTACCTGCCTGGCTTTCATTCAAGTGGTCAGCCTTCAGCCCAAGGGTGGTATTGGGTGAAGCACGCATTTAAAAAGCAATTGCATTGGTATAAGGCTGGAGCTCAGCGTCAGAGATTTAGAACTCACCATAAAACTCTGGTACAGCCTCTGCAGGACAGGGCTGAGATGTAAAAAGCATGGTTGCTATTTATTAGAAACCTATGTTGATAGAACTGCACAGAAAAAAACAAGACCTACAGTATTGGAGGAAAACATTGATATACAGAAAAAAGGCCCCTAAATCCACATACTTTGGTCCAGGAGAAAGGTCCAGGTCCTTCACTCATAACTAGCTGAATAACATCCATCCCACATCGCCCAGAAGAAACAAAAACAGCAGCTGGAGGCCAAGCCTGGTGGTACAGGGCTGTAATCCCAGCACTCAGGATACTAAAGCAGGAAGATCACAGTGAATTTAAGGCCAGTCTGGGCCACATAGTGAATTCAAAGCTATTCAGAACTACAGAGCAAGACACTGTGGAAACAACCAAAATAATACATAACTAAAAATAAAAATGAAGCAGGGCATAGTGGTGCACACCTGTAATCCTAGCACTTGGTAGGCTGAGGCAGGAGGATCACTGTGAGTTTGAGGCCAGGCTAGGCTACAAAATGAGTTCAAGGCCAGCCTGAACTGCATAGTGAACCCCTGTCTCAAAAAAGACAAAGATAAATTAATTTTAAAAATCTATTGAATTAAAAGAAACATTATCATTAACCTCCCTTAAAATTCCTCCCCTTGCTTAGAACACACTTGTTCATCCTTGCCTCTTTCTGATGAGATCAAGAGCACTGAGGGTGGGATGGCCATAGACCTTTTCCACTTATTTTCCTTTGTCTTGAGGCAGTGTCTCACTAAGTAGTGCAGGATGGCCTTGAACTCACAGCAATCCTCTCGACTCAGCTTGCCAAGTGCTGGGATTACAGGCACATGCTACCATGTGTGGTTCTTACCATTTTCTGAAGCACTCTTTGAAGTTGTCTTTTATCAGGCATCATCAAAAATACAGTGACTGCTGCCAAATACTAGCCAATGGAAAGATTGGCTTTGTAAAAACATGGTGGTGTGTTCTCATCCACCTTATTCACCAGAGAAGGTGACTTCTGGCTATTCCCCAAATTAAAATAACTATGAAAGAAAAACATTTTGAATCAACTCAGGGTACTGAGGCAGCAGGACAGCAAAACTAAAGACAAGAACTGCTTCATTCAGTGGCAAAAGCAATGGCATAAATGTGTTCCAAGCAATTAAAAGTATTTTGGTGGGGATTAACAGCAATGTGTTTCTGGGCCGGGGATTTAGCTCAGTGGCTTAAGCGCCTGCCTGGCAAGCGCGAGGTCGTGAGTTCGATCCCAGGTACAAAAAACAAACAAACAAAAAAAAAAACAGCAATGTGTTTCTTACTGTAATTTAATTTAATATAAACACACTGCATTATTTTCCAATGACAGGTCGCAGAGGCCTGAGTTCTCCTCCTCCCTTCCAGGGCTACTCCCCTGGTTTCCTCAGCCCCATACACTCCCAGCTGGTGCAGGCAAGTGAGGGGAAGCAGGCCCGAGGTGCAGTGCAGGCCGGGAGCTGCTTTCCCTGCAGTGTCCTGGCTGCTCTTTCAGTTGTGATTCTCCTGACCCATCAATCAATCACTTGGAGGTCACTAGGCAGGGGCCTGCACACATCCATTTGGCGGTGAAACCTTACCTAAGGGCTTAATGATTTTATGGTGGCATCCTTATTTTTGGTGAACAGGTGCTATATGTCTTGCACAAATGGAGAGGTAGGGAGCCCAGCTTGTTACCTCCCTTGGTCTTCATATCCTATTCCCTAGTCCTGTCCTATTTTAGGTTGGTTCTCTAGAAATGGAGCCAGAGGCAGGGATTTTAGTACATGTGATGTATACAGGGAGTGATGGGCAGGCAAGACCTCCTCTGAGGGATAAGGGAAGCAGGATAGGGAAGAGGAAAGATGGGAGCAAGAGTGTGGTTTCAGTTAAGATCCAGGTGCTGCTTGGCTTGCTATGCATGGTGCCACAGTACTACCCTGAGTCAAAGTTGTTAGATGTATCAATACCCAAGACAGTCCCTACATTTGTTTTTTGGCCTCATGAAAGTGGTAAGCTTTAAATTCTCACAATTTGCCTGGAGCTCTTCTAAGTGAATTAGTTCCTAGTTGTAGGAACTAATTTATTTTATATTTTCTTTTTTTTTTTTTTTTTTTGAGACTGGGGATCACACTGATGTCCTCGCACTTGCCAGGCAGGTGCTTTGCCATTGAACTATACCCCTGACCCTCCAACCCATTTTTTGTTTTGATACAGGACCTGAATTGCCCAGGTTGGCCTCAAATTGGTGATGCTCCTGTCTCAACTTCCCAAGTAGCTGGGATTGCAGGCAAGTGGCCTCATGTCTGACTAACCTTCTACAATTTTTAGTGTCAGTACCACCTTTTTTTTTTTTTTTTTACTTTTTTTTTCCTCCCCATTGTGCTGGGGACTAAACTCAAGCCCTTCTGCATACTAGACAATTGGTCTACCACTGAGTTATATTCCAAAACCCAAGTGTTTGCTTGTTTTGAGACAGGGTCTCACTGTATAGCCCAGGCTGGTCTTGAACTCACAGCAATCTTCCTGCCTCAGCTTTCTAAGTGCTGGAATTACAGGCATGTGTAACCACATATGGCCCTAAATCCAATTTTTTAAACCCAAATTTGTAGTTAGAGTTTATGGTCAATCTGCTGGGCATGGTGGTACATGCTTGCAATCCCAGCACTTTGGGTAGCTAAAACAGGACTGCAATTTTACTTGGCAATGTAGCAATTTGGAGAGATGCTTTCACAATATAAAAAATAAACAGGGGGGCTGGGGATTTAGCTCAGTGGCTTAAGTGCCTGCCTGGCAAGCGTGAGGTCATGAGTTCAATCCCCGGTACCAAAAATAAATAAATAAATAAATAAACAGGGGCTGGGGATTTAGCTCAGCGGCATAAGTGCCTGCCTTGCACGCAGGCAGTCGTGAGTTCGATCCCTGGTACCGATAAAAAAATAAAAAAAATAAACAAAGGGCTGGGGATGTAGCTGGGTATAAAGAACCTGGGTTCAATCACCAGTACTGAGAAAAAAAAGTTTATCAGGAGTCATTTTCACATCTTTTCCTAAGAAAAAACCTTTTCTAAAAGAATCTTGCATTTTCCTCTCAATCCCTAGACCCAGTGTCTTCCATTTATTTATTTATTTATTTTTTCTTTTGAGATGGTTTCATTAAGTAGTTCAGGATGCCCTTGAACTCACAGTGATCCTGCAGTGTCATGCCTCCTAAGTGCTGGCATTACAGGAGTGCCCTACCATGCCGGGTATTTTTTTGGGTACATATTTGTCATACATATTGATCACATTCATCATAGGGAATTTATACCAGTATATAATATACCTTCTTTTTCTTTCTCATTCCCCTCGCCTCCCTTCAATCTTTCTTCTCCTCTTCACTTACAAAAGCTTTTTCTTTTTTTTTAAAGAAAATAAAAAAATCATTTTTTCTGGGTCAAATAAAAGTGACCTGGCTGGGGATATAGCTCAGTGGTACAGCACCTGCCTGGCAAACAAGAGGTCCTGAGTTCAATTTCCAGTACAAAAAAAAAATAAAAAACCCATAGACTGGCTACATACAAGAACTCAAGTGACTCTGACTGGTATGTTTTGAAGAAGAGGTTATAGACCAAGTACAAAGAAAGTTGTAAATCACTGTATGCACAGCCTGGAGAGTGGGGCAGCCTCCCTACCCGCTCAGATGTCCTGGGTTCCTGGTGGGCAGTAGGTGGAGGCCAGGGGTCTGCTTTCCATAATGTTGTAGTGCAAACATTAACCAATCTCCACAGTGACAGGACGTCAGGTCAGACACAAAGCTTGGCTGCATGCAGCTGTTTCTCTCATGCCCCTGAGACAGCCTGAGATCACGTCACATCCCCTCTGCCCATAAGAGGAACCAGGACTGCTGTCAGAGTGACAGAGGTGAAAAATACGTAACTCTGGAGGGAGGAGACAAGATGGCGGACTGGTAGGTAGCAGGAGAGAGACCCTCTCTGAGAGAGACAGCTCAAATGCCAAAATAAAACACCCTGGAGAGACCCAAACAGAGAGAGATAGACTCTCACAACACAGAAAGAAACTAAAGCACAAAAACCCACTCGAATAAGAGGTCCTGAGGCTACTATTAGTGAAGATAAGATCGGCGAGCACGGCACCCGCCTTGAGACGCCTGAATTCCACCCGACTGGAACAAGCGATCCGTGCCAAAGCGACTGGCTTGAGCCGCTGGAGCCCGGAGCTGAACAGCTCTGCGTGCAGCTCACCGGGACCGGCACTGCACACGACCCCCCCAGAGGCACCGTGAATTCCCACTTTGGCCGCACTGAAGTCTGAGGTCAGGCAGTCCAGCAGTTCTTGGGGACACGGTAAGTGATGAGAATAAGACCCTCCCACGGGAAAGGGGAAACCGACTGGACGACATGTTGGATTTGGGCAGGACAGCCCTAACTCCATAAGGAAGTGGCTTCAGCTGGTTATTCCCCTCGCCGGGCGGATTGGTGGAATCTGCTTGAACTAGGCCACGCCCCTGGTGGGGACCCAGTTACATCCCTGAGATCAGTGCACACTGACGCAGTGAAGGCCTGCAAAGGTTGACTGGCCCAGAAGGGAGGAGCTAGCGCACACTGCCCATGGGTGAACTCTAATCTCTGATAACCTATTGAAGAGGGCTAAAGCTCCTAGCCTGCACCCTCTAGAGGAGCCTTAAACAACAAGAAAAGGGTCTGGGAATTACACTGTACACTTG
>PVJX010049252.1:0-11122 GCA_004027295.1 Dolichotis patagonum
TTTATCAGGACACCAGCCGAGTGGCTCTGTGCCTCCTAAATCCCACAGAGTGGTAGGCAACCCTTTCAGCTGTTCCTCTGGCAGAAGGCACATGCTCTGAATGCATATATTCAACAAGAACACACAAAAAGTGATCCTGTCAATAAACTGGCAAATGAACTGAATAGACACGTCTTAAAAGAAGTACAAGTGGTCAGTAATTATATGACAGAATGTTCAATGTCTTTAGTCATGAGGGAAATATAAATTAAAACTACACTGAAATTTTATCTCACTCCAGTCAGAATGATTACCAATAAGGATATAAAAATATAACAAATTCTGGTTAGGATGTGAGCTACAAGGTTCCTCTATACACTGTTGGGTATGTAAATTAGCACAGCCACTATGAAAATCAATACCCAGGTTCCTTAAAAAACTGAGAGTAAAAATAAAACATGACCCAGCTGTGTCACTTCTTGGTATATACTCAAAGAAATCAAAATCAGAATTACAGCACAGTCATGTTTATTGTAGTACTGCTGACAATAGCCACACTATAGAATTGGCCTAACTGCCCATCAACCAATGAGTGGTGATGGGAAATATGATAGACAGTGCAGATATAATATAATATTTAGCCATAAAGAAAAAAATTATGTCACTTTCAGAAACACAGAAGGAACTGGAGATGACCATATCATGCCAGGTAAATCAGGCTCAAAAGATAAATATTACTTGTGGAATCTAGAAAAAAAGACAGTGTGAACAAAGTAAGAAGACTTGAAAGAAAAAAGGAAATCAAAAACGGGATCAATGTAAGTTTATACTTCATCATAGTGAAATTGTTCTGCAAAGTATGCACTAATGAAAATCTGGAATCTACTAACCTACAGTGTCCTCAGTATTAAATAGTGGTTAACTGTCTACCTATTCTAGAATTGCCTGGTAATAAATTCCAGTTCAAGCATATTTACATTGCAAAATCTTCAGGAAGTTATTCTCTTTTTTTCTTTTTTCTTTTTTTTTATTTTGAAGGTAGTAAAAATACAACAGAATAAGACAGAACAAAGCCAATTGAGACAGTGCAGTGAATTTGGTACAGAACTTCACAGCAGGTTACCGGGATAACAGTAACAGGTACCATCCTATATCACGTTATCTTCACAATAGTTGTTCAGTCAATTAGGTATAGCAAAATCAAACCAAAGGCAGAACCTTATAAAACCAATCAAAAGAGAATATTGAATAGACTAAAGCAATTAATCATAATGAAACAAAACAGTGAAAACAACATTTGCTTTCAAAGAGAAGATAGAGGAGACCCCCCATATTTGCTATGTTACATCCAGTCATCCTGCCAAGAGATACTCAGACCTCTGTCCCTAGTTGCCCATGCACCAGTAGGCTCACAGGAGACACTACGGGTCTCCTCCTGGCTCACACCTGAGGAAGGTGCTTACCAAGAGGGTGGGTGAATTGCTTCTTTGTGCAGCTGCCTGTGTTCCACCATGGCCTTGGCCGGATCTTGGGGCCCGTTGACTCCTGACTTATTAAATCTCTTTGCACAATGAGTTTTTTCCCTTGCATAATGGGAACAACTAATAATTATCTACATCCTAAATTCTTGTTAGATCAAATTAATTCATAGGTTTTAAGAAGAATACCTGGCACATCTTAAGTACCCTATTAATGAGAAAAACGTTTAACATTTCACTCAGGAGGCACAAGTGGGGGGCTGTGTAGTGTCTTTGGTGAGTCCCACAGCCCCTGCAAGCTTTTTGCCCCTTGTTCAAAGCAAGGCTTCCTCCCCTAGACATCTATCATATTTCAAGAAGTACAGGAACTATCAGGCTGGGAAAGGGTTTTTACACCTTAGTGACTCATGGGAAGTCAGCTACTGCTATGGGCAACCCAACAAACTTCTTTTGAAGTCTCCTTTCTATATGCATCTCAGCTTTTCAGGGTGCTTACTCTAATACCTCAGCCAGTTTCTTCCCCAGCTCATTCACAATGTGGCTCTAGCAAGCAAGGTCAATATTTCTTTATATGCTGTCCTGAATGATTTAAATGGCATTGCAGATTACTCATAGCTGAGGCATTTCACTAACATGACGCCTGTAAACCATACCAATGCATTTGCAACCAATGTTAGGGAGCCACACCGTGGAAACAAAGGGAGACATGGGTTCAGCAACTTCACAAAGGCCACACAGCCAGCAGCCACGGAGCCAGAACTCCTGAACAGCACACCCTGTATTTCGGTGAGGGCAGCACTGGCTGCCACAGCTGTTCACAGAGGTTTTCTGCAACAGTCTACCAAGTTTCCCCCGTATTCCACATACTGATCTTCATCGCTGTCTCTTCTCAGCACAGACATTTTCCTGGCTTAAAAAATTCTGTAGCTATGGAAGACATTAGGGGTGGAATGCTGGTTGATGAGCTGTCCTAATAGTCTCTCTCCAAACTATTTTTTCTACATCTTTCCAGAGTCACCACCAGTCCACAGCCATTCTCATATCACCACTTTCAGAGTCCTGAAAACTCCAAAATGCACCCTGGATTCTAAAGACACACGTTCCTTTTTTTTTGCCATATTTACTGCTTAAAACACCTCCCTGCACTGCCTTCTTGGAGACATCTCTGAGCGCCTCCAGTTACTGACTGTGGAGACCAGGGACAGGACTTCCATACTTTTGATTTCTGTAAGATTTTCCTATTATAAACCAATGACTGACTTTGAGATTAAAAAAAAAAAAAACAGATACACTGTGCATACCAGAGTTAGTGAATGGTATATGGAAAATTCTACACTAAGCACAGAATGTAGCTAGAAACTCACTGTATTTACTTATTGCCAGCTTCGTGAATTGGTTATTCATTCAGCAAACACCTTGAGTGTTTTCTGAGAGCCACTTGGCTTTCTCTATATGAGGGCACCACCTGGAGCAACCGATGCTATGCTCACAAGAAGTATGCTGTCTAGTGTGCAAACACATAAAGAAAATAAGGAACAAACAATAAAATATAATTCCTATGGTTATAAAAGCTGTGTAACAAGCAAAACAAAATGTAATGATAGAGGATGAACAGAAGAAGCTAATTTAAAAGGTAGCCAAGAATAGATACGGACAAAAGTTGAGGTTTGAGTTAGGAAAATCTTCCAAAGCAAAAAGTTTTGTGGGCAAGAAGGGGAGAAAGGAGATATTTATGTTAGAAAAAAAAAATCTCAGATAGAAACAAACATAAATTCTCAGGACAAGACAGCTGAGTGACAATCACTCAAGCACAGAGTGAGAGGTCGGAGGCCGGCTAACCCTGCAGGGCACTGTTTCCTAGGGCACAGTCCTGCATCAAGAGCTTTGACAATCTGTGCTGTGCAGAAAGAGGACAAGGCTCCTGTGTGTGCGGGGGGGGGGGTGAGTAGGGGCGCAGAGGAGGCGGCAGTGTGGAAGTCTAGGAGGCAGAGGAGGCATTGGGTGTGGCACAGGCTACTTTGTGGCCCATGTGCTACATCAATTAAAATATAAAACTTGCCTTTGCTGCAGTAGAGTTGCTATGGCCTGCGTTTGCTTCGCGCATTACTTCAGTGTGAGCACACCGTGCAGCAGAGTTCTCTAAAAGCTCTCAACTTCCACCACCAAGTTTTCTGAATCTTTCCAAAGAGAAGCAGCAGTTAGATTTATCACCTCAACCAGCTTGTACTCTCAAGTGGCCTCAATTTTCATGTGGAAATAGCCAACCCCTGAAGTTCAGATTCCTTCTTATATATATTTCCCATCTTCTTGACCTCAATACACATACTACACTGTTTCCATGAAGCGAAGGTTCAGGGAAGGGAGGAATCTTGTTCTAGCATGTTCTTCCTGCCCATATGATGAGTGACAGAAAGGACTTAATGAGCAAAGCCCTCGAAAGTGTTTGGTATGCGGCCATGCCCATTAATTATAGCTTTAAGTAAGATGTTTCTCATAATTTGAGAAAATTCTTTTTCTCCTGGCAGCAATGACTTATTTCTGAATTGTCATTAACTTGTCAAATTTCAGTTAAAGGAAAGTAAAACCTTTTAAACAGTATTAGTGCTTTCCCTTAAGTAAACATATCAATTTATTAGCATTCTGTGGTTAATAATAAGGACTAATAATATCAAGGATGAAAGTAATAATCTGTGAAGTTTAGGTGTCTCTTTTTGCCTACTTAGTATATCACTAGCAATAGAAGGGGACACTTTTTTCATTCACAGAATTCAAGAATACAACAACATGATAAAAGATCAGGCTGAAGCATGTTAGCTGTACAGACAGTAATGCAGACACTACATAGAGCTTTAAAGAAGACGCTGCAATACTGAGAACCAAATTCAGTCCAAAATGTGTACAAAACTATGTTACCTGCTTAATCCAAATGAAAGTAAATTGAATGTTTGCAAAAAGAACTAGATGGCATAGCAAAATAGATAAAGACAGAAAAAATTACTTGAATGTTAATATCAGAATTTTAGGCTATTTTTCTTACCTGATTAGTGTTTGCATGAAAGAAAATTATTTAAATAGTAATGTAATTGTTTACAGTTGAGAAACAAATGACAGATATTCCTCCATTAAGGAGCATGCTCTGGCTTTGCAACTAAGTCATAAACTGCCTTGGCTGCGAACTGATTACTTGCACATAGTGTGTACTTTACAGTATTCAGAATGAAGAAACAGCCAAAGGAAACTCCAACCTGACTTTGCTCTGACTTACATAACTCTTACATGCAGTACTGTAATGTATAATACAGCATAAAATTCCAGTTTTATAAATACAGTCAGAAAAAATTACTACATAAACAAGGTACAGTATAGAGTATAAAAAAGAGACACAGAGGCTCTATAAACAAGATGTACAGAATTGTACAAAAAAGATGGTTTGTACATCCAAGTGATGTCGTATCAGAACAGTGCACCTTGGTTTTATATAGAAATAATCAATAAACAGGTAGATTGTTAAGCAAGGAATATCTGTATTTTAAGAATGGTGCAAATGCTATGATTTTGTTTTTCTGTGGGGAAGAAATCACTTTGAGATAGTGGTACCCTCCAAATATATTACAAGGCAGCTGTTTCCAATGGTAGAAAACAGACAGATTCACAGAACAAATAAAGATATTCAAAGAACACATTTCACCAGATCAATTAAACCGTAAAATGAAAAGCAAAGGGAGAGAGAGGGGATTCATTAAGACTCAGGACAAGGTGCAAGTGTGCTGGAAATACCCCACTGCCTGAGTCCTACGCAGTGTTCACGCCTTCTCTCTGCCACGTCAGCCTTCTCACAGATGGTGGGGTGGGACCAGGACCAGTGCTGACTGTGCCCTTCATCACTCATGCGTGGAAATACTAACTGCCAAGGTGACAGTCATAGGAGATGGGATGGTTAAGAGATGGTTAGGTCAGAAAGAAAGGCACGTTCATGACCGGGGCTAATGCTCTTGTATGGGTGACCTCAAGAAGCTTTCCTGCATTTCCTACAATGTAAAGACACAGCAAGAAGGTATCATCTGTGAACCAGAAAGTGGACCCTTAACAGACACAGAATCTGCAACTTTCTTGATCTTGGTCTTAGCCTATAAATCTGTAAAAAATACATTTTCTGTTGTCCATAAGTCACCCAGTTTATATTTTGCTGTAACAGCACAGATGAAGACAAGGACTCCACAGATGTAAGATGTCTGGAGCAAATGTACATCTACCCTGTTGGAAAGTTAGGGTCTTCACTCCTCCCCAGTGATGGTAACCTGCCGTGAACTCGGAGAACACACTATTCTTGTTAAGTATGACTCTAGTTTTTTATGCTAGCATAAAAAATTCTTAAGTAGCAAAGGAATTACATGCGGAAACTGGCAAGGCCACTAACGAGAACAGTGCTGTGGGAGCATAACCAAGAATATGCCATCTTGGAAGATGAGCGAAGTAAGTGGATCGAAAAGGAGTGGTGAGCTGTGCTTTTGTAGGATGTTGCAGTAGAAAGGAGAAATTTTATGAGTTAGGACATTGTTGGTCCATATTCTTGAGTAGGTGAGATTGGGAGAGTTTTTTTCTTTTTGCACACATTCAAGGGGCAGCATTTGTAGAACAACTAAATCATAGAGATCATCTTTTTAAAATGAGAAGGCAATATGTGCTATGGGGAGGCAGTAGGATATTTCCCTGATTATTTCAATTTTCCCAAGAAAATAGACAGCAAGGTCATCATCCAGGAATGGAACAGAATTTGTGGGTTAAGCAGAAAGGAGAAAGTCGGAAAGCATGAAAGAGAATGGGAAGAGGGCTAAGTGAGACTGTAGACCAGACATCTGTGATACAGACATGCCGAGGTAAGGAACTTTCGGAGCCACATACCCCAAACTTCCCAGAATGCATGGTTAGAGATGAAAAGGTAGCTTACAGAGCCATAAGTCTATGACCTTTGTCCTCCCAGTACTGATTCATCACTGGGATTGGTCCCAAGGTCGGTCATTTAACAGACCACCCTGACCTTCCCCTGTCTCTACACGAATCCCTGCCCAGACGCTCTTCTTTTTCTCTCCCTTGCTTCCTGGTTCTGTCATTAACAGGCCACAGAGGCTTCAGTTCAGGGCTGTCCTCTGAGGCCTTCTCACTCGCGGCCCCTCAGGGCCCTCCTGGAGTATGGATTGGACATTGACTCCAAATCATCTTAGATGCATCTTTCATCCCTTTGCCCCATGCCAGAGCCATAAATTGAGACAGAGCACAAACATTTGAAACTTGTCTCCTCAGAAGAGCAACAGACCCTTTTTTTGTTTTCTTTTCTCTGACCACATTCACCTGCACAGGAGCAGGCAGGGTGAGAACTGGATTTTTCAAGGGTTGGCATTTTATGGAAAAAGTTTGATAAAAGTGAAGAAGCATAAGGAGCCAAAGATATTAGGGTGACTACAGTGAAATGAACATGAAATTTACACAAAATGAATGATGCTGAGGTCCCAGTAAATGAGTACGTACTACAGAACACACTAACTCCTACCACTTTCACACGATAGTACTCACTGTAAACATCTACTCACTTCTACCATAGGGCTAATAATGTGTTCTTCCTATGTGATGATCTTCAATCCATTTTTATGTTACACATATGCAAAAGAAACAATCAAAAAAGACCTAAGTCTACAAATATTACAATGTAAGAATTGCTTATTTTTAGAATAGCAATTCCCAGTTACTGTAAGTCACAATATTTGCTTTCTTTTCAAAGTAATATTATCACTGTTTTCCCCAAAGACAATTTAAATCATTAATATATATTTACTTTAATGCTTCTTATTATGTCTTTATCGCATAAATGCATCTCATCATGCCTAATCCTGCCTATTATTGTAGTTGCCATGACCATAGATTTAGATTCACATAACACGGCTGCAGATCACACATACTCATCTGTGGGGTAAAAGCATTTCACCATCCTGAGGCTATCTGACTCACATTAATGGAGTGGAATTCATAATATACCAAGATATTATTAGAAATACCACATCACTGGATTTAAGAAAACATTTTAACACATTATGTTTAGGAAAATTATGATTTTTCATGAGAACTTTTTACACTGTGGAATTAGAACCAATCCTTTTGAAGTTTTCACACTAGTTCTTTTTTCTCTCTCCATCTACCCATCCCTTATGCACAACTGTGTTTACAGCACAAATCTATTTGGATATAATGTCTCCCTATGCTCCACTATAAAACTGCACATGTTAGAGAAAAATGCCTATGTGCAAAGGAATTTTTGTGAACTGGACTGTAACTAAAATGAACTTCATGATGAGTCCATGAGGCAAGAGAGAAGGAAAGAAAGAAAGAAAGAAAGAAAGAAAGAAGAAAATATTTTCATTTTTTAAGGAAACAATTATCTCTAGATTACATTTTATCTTTCTTAACCTAGAAAATCTTACTAAAACTGAAAATAATACATTTTTCTGGGTCTATTAAAAAGCAAAACTAAGAATTCTATTTGCTTTTCACTTAAGAATAGCTATTAACCACTTCTTACACGTTACTGTGATTTAACATTCCTGAGATAAGTAAAATTAATATATTATAAAGCAAACTAAAGTTTCAAATATTTGAGCTGTGCTTTCACCTTTCTGCATAAGGGGAGATGAGTACCTCATGGCAAGGCCAAGACATGTGGGCGAAGTACATTTAGCAGAACAAGCACTGTGATGGACATTTACAACACTGTTACTACACTGCAGATCAGATTGTAAGCTAATTCCAAGTGTAAAATGTAGGTTTGGGATTTATGCCTGGTATAAAACATAATCAAGTTCCATTATTTCTGTGAGTCATAGCATTTTAATCTTTTCTAATTAGATGTAATTACTATTGTTTCTCACAGCAAGATATCACAGAAGCATAAAAACTATGAGGTATCGTATATGGAAGGGGGAAAACTACATCAAGGAAAAATCATCATCACTAGTAAATAAAAAGTGTTTTGTTCTCAGGTGACATGAGAGCTATTCTCAGGGAGAAAAGTGGATACTCTGACAAAATACAATAGGTAATTACTACCTTTTTAGAATATTCTCTTGTAATTATTGCATCAAGTCCAAGGACAGAACACATGAAGAAGAGAATTTCAGTGTCAGAGTGTGTACATTTCAGTCAAGGCAATTTAGCTGAACAGAATAAATTGTCATTTATATATTATCACAAACAATGTGCTAACTATGCTTCTATTCTTCATCTTCCTGTAAAAAAATACCAAAGTTTTATATAGAAATCAAATAAGAAATCAGCCATGTCTAACAGTATCACAGATATTGTGTTTTTAATGGCAGTGCTGACAGCTGTT
Organism: Dolichotis patagonum; assembly: GCA_004027295.1. Classification (NCBI taxonomy): domain Eukaryota; kingdom Metazoa; phylum Chordata; class Mammalia; order Rodentia; family Caviidae; genus Dolichotis; species Dolichotis patagonum. Next base: position 8,836 of record PVJX010049252.1, read on the forward strand.
CTCCTAAAGGACCATTTCAGTAGAAAAAGTAAGCATGAAAGATTCCAGATTCCCTTATACTCCATTTAGAAAAAAATGAGAAGTTTACCAAAATTTTTTACAGTAAAAACAAATTCTTTGCATGAATTTTGCAGGTAAATTCTTCAATAAGAATGTTATCCCAGATACAGTCTGTAAAACTGGTTGTTAAATGTACGGTTGGTGAAGTTAGGTTCAAACACAAATCTAATGACTTATTTTGCCTACACAGTCTACTTATCATGTAAATCATACCATTCTTTGGAGGAAGCAATCTGTTTTGAGACCTGAATTAACTGCGTAAGCTGTCTCAGCGGATCAAACCCACTGGCTGTTCAATTCTTTTCTTCACCTTAGATTGTGAATATAGCAGCAATAACAAAAAGCCAATAAAGCAAAATAGTGAGTTTTACTAATTAAAATTATAAAGTTTCACCTTTTTAATTGTAGGTTTTATATCAGTTCAGTATGTTAGAAGTGAAGTTATAAATTTTATACTAATATGTTATACAGCATAAAGGAACTCTCCAAGTCATTATTCTGTTTCCAGGTCTACAGCTGCCAAATTCAAGACAAATTTTGGACAAGCAGCAGAGATTACACAGATTACCAAAGTTTTCATAATTGGCAATCCAAAGCTTTGGCAATTTTGAAAAAAAAAAAACTCAGCCAGTGAAATGCTGACATTTTTCTGCCTAATTAAAATCTCCCACAATATTCTGTGTGAATATATAGTTCAATTAGCCACCACTTCTGAAGCTGTACCAGGAGGTGGTAAATGACTAGAGCACCAAACATGGCTCGTGGCATCAAAGCAAGCCTATTTGCACTGTGGCCTCCCGTATATCACGACAGACAGAAGGAGAGTTTCCTTCCATGGAGCACATTATATTTTGTACCTTAAAAGGTAATTTTGTTATGGTTTCACTTCTTTCAAGAAATCGTTATTACTCATTTGTTTTGTGGTGTTGGGAATTGGACTCAGGTCCTCACAAATGCTAGGCAAGTATACAACCACTGAGCTACATCCCCAGCCTGACTGTTACTCTTTCAAATAACTGTCATAATTACAAATGCATTTTAAGGATGTTCATTAGCAAAATTAAGACACCTTATTACACAGCCCATGGTAATGTATTAGCTAGTTAGATGTAATTTACTTTAATTGGGAAAAATTTTTACAATAAAGAGCCTCAATTACACCCCTCTGTAAGAAATAGCTGAGGCCCATTCTCTGAAGAATGGTTTCAGATACACGCATCTCTGCTATGTAAAAATAATCACACAGATTTGATACTAAGAAATAGCTTACTACAAAGTTACATCTCGACTTGGGGATTATGTCACAAATTTGAACTGAGAATTTTCAAAGGAGAAATAACAATTAATGAGACTCTCACTCATATAAACTAGTATATTTTTCTGTATTAAAAACAAGTATGTCACCACATGTCAAATTTAATAAAATCAACTAAACAAATTGCATTTTGTACAGAAGTGCCTGTTTTCAGTTGCCATAAACCCACAGCTCAGGGTACACATGTTATAAAGGTGGATTATGTCCAAAATAGTTGGGATTTGTGTAGTTTTTTGTTGTTGTTTTTACTGAAGAATAAACATTTTCAGCTTTATAATGTTGTAGAATAAGCTGAACCATAACATGTTGGAGACCACTATGGAGTGGTTCTGAGCAGGATTTAAATTTTACTAATTGGCTTTCTATGTTTATCTGTGAGTCTGTCCTAGGCCTCAGCCCCTTGCCTGGTGATGGGAGCTGATTCATAGTAAGTGAACCTCTGAATCACTGGTCCTGGCTGAGGCCTGTAGTGGCCTATGAGGCCAGAGATACCTCAAAGGGCAAGATAAGGCCACGATTCCTCAAAAGGCTGGGTATGGAAGTCCCATTTGACCCAGCTATTCCGCTTCTAGGCATATTTCCAGAAGAACTGAAAACATCGTACCACAGTGATTTATGTGCACCCATGTTTATAGCAGCACAATTTGTAATAGCCAGATCTTGGAAACAACCTAAGTGCCCATCAACTGAGGAATGGATAAAAAAGATGTGGTATTTTTATACAATGGAGTACTACTCAGCTATAAAGAATGATCACATCGAGATATTTATAAATAAATGGACACGACTTGAGACCATTCTCTTAAGTGAAATAAACCAAACTCACAAGGGTAAATACCATATAATCTCCCTAATATGAGATTTGATAAGAGTATATAAGACCTTATGGTAAGCATGAGGCCCCATCTCATA
>PVJX010049253.1:0-11154 GCA_004027295.1 Dolichotis patagonum
AAAAAAAAAGAAGGCATAATTGACATAATTATTCTAAACAGCTGTTAGCTCTGGTATGCCATAACCGAGATTGATGAAGGGACACAGAAAATACTGTGACACAGTGCCAAAGAACCAGAGACTGGACCAAACAAAAAACAACTTCTCATCTCCAACAAATTGAAGAGGTAAAATCTTCCTACTGACTCAAAATCCAAAAACAAGCTGTACTAGGAAGACACCTCAGAGAAGTAGTCATCACCAAAAGGTCCTAAATACTAGCAATAAAGCAACCCAACACAGGCAAGTTACAAGCATCACTCCAGGAATTAGACTAAAGAAAGAAAAGAAAAGAAAATGAGAAGACACTTAAACAAAATACAACCCTAGATATCTGTGGGGAACCTCTATGGGAGACTTGTGACTGACCTTCGTTTGATAATAGTAGCCATCTTATTAGTTTAGTTTCTGTTTCTACACAATGTAGTTTCTGTTTCTGAGTTAAGCTTTTGTTTCTTCATATCTTGTCTATTTCCTAAAGTCATGCACCTCCCCGAGTATTAGGTTAAGACTACCCACCGTTGCCTAGTTACTTGCTGATGTCAAGAGACTTCACTCCCTCATTCTCCATACCCTATATATACCCAACATTTCCTGCCAATAAACGAGACTTGATCAAAATCCTGTCTTGTCTCCATTTCTTGTGCCTCTTGTCCCTATCTCATCCCCACTCTCCCTCTAGGGTCTTCGTTGACTTACCCGCGGGTCGAGACAGATATCCAGTTTGCTGAAGGTAAATCCAGAGGGCAGTGAGGTGAGACAATCCAAAAGCCTCTCACCAAGCCTCTCTGAAGTGGTAACAGCAAAGCAATTGAAGGAGGTTCAGGAAAAACTGAAATCAAGGATAATCTCGCAGATCCTGTCCTAACATTGTTTCACCACAACAACAAGAACAAAAAATAAACAAGAGAGAGAGAGAGAGAGAGAGAGAGAGAGAGAGAGAGAGAGAAAGTGACAAAATGTCCACTTCTGGGTTTGTCTCTGCTATGACTGGTTGACAGTGTTCCATGACAGAGTCCGCATCTGTCTTGATGTATGCCAGCAAACCAGCAGTAGCTTTTTGGTGGGATCCTGGATAATCTGTGAGTCTGCACTTTCTGGCCAAGACCAGATTCATTCCATCTGCAGCCATCTGAACACCTTCCACAGGCCTGAGAACAGTTGGGAACCGCAAGATGGAGCCAGCAGTGGCTCTGAGGTCTAAGCTCAGCTGGCCCGTCTCCAAGATGGCTACTGGCCAGTCACTCTCCACTATGGGCTGCTGAGCCTCAGCAATCACTGCCAGATAGTGCAGTACTGCACATCAACTGCTCGCCTCCACTGCTGTGTCCCTCTGTGGAGGCCTCTGGGATTGCCAGCAGTCACTGTGTGTCCACAGGTTTGAGTCACTCCTCTTGTGCAGTGGGTCCTGTCTCGGGCAGAAGGCACCACCAGGTACCTCCCTGTTTGTTGATGTTTCTTTCTTCACTCTCTTCATGGGCTTCAGTTCACACTTCAGAGCCTTCCTGGGTTCAGGGGACCCACTTCCCTTCTGGTCTTCCTTGCATTGCTATATTCCAGCATCTGGAAGGTGGCTCTCAGAGGGGTTCTTTTTCTGCTGTTTACCACTCTGCTATCTTGGTGCTTCCTCCTTTAGGTATTTCTGCCTTCAAGTTCTGAAGTCATTTCTATTGCTTGGTCTAGTCTGATGTTTAGGTTCTCATCTGTATTTTTTATTTTGATTTATCAAGTTTCTCATTTCCAAAATTTCCTATGATTTCTGTCTCTAGTGAATTTTCTATTATAAATTTTTTCTCAATTTTGTTGAATTGTCTATCTGTATTCTCTTGGAGATCACTGAATTTCCTTGGAATCATTCTTTTGAATTCTTTACCATGCATTTTCATCTATGTTATCTCTTTTGAGGATCATAGTTAAAGAACTGTTATATTCTTCTGGAGCTGTCATGGGACTTTGCTTTTTGTACTGCTTATGCATATATTGACATTTGCACACCAGGAAGATCAGTTCTTTGTACCAATTTTGTAATGTGACCTTTGCAGAAGGTCAGTGAGGTGCCAAGTGTAGTTTTTCTTATTTCTTCAGCTGTAGATAATGACCTTGTATACAGGCCATAGAAGAGTTCAGTGTCTTTAAGGGATAGGCAGAGGTGACTAAACTCAGCAGCCCAAGGGCATAGAATTTCAAAAAAGAGTATTTAAAAATGTCATGAAATCTATAGCGCTGTTTTGAACATACATAAAATAATTTAGTTCTAATTTAACTGCCATTTTGTTATGCTTTATTTTCCTTAGCAGGTTATGAATTCTTAGACCATAGGAAAGATGTCTGTTATACTTTAGTCATAGCTCATGGTTACTCAGAGACCTGATCAGGGTAAGTGTATTAATCAGGAGCAAAACATAAAACAAAGATTTATTGTAAAGAGATGATCTTATAGAAATATGCATGCTATTTAAACAGTTTCTACGAGGTTGCTTGCTCCCATCTGATGCTGCAGACTGAAGTTCACAGAGGCAAGGCACTGGGAAAATGCCTTGAAAAATGAATTTCCAGCAGAGGACAGCATATGTCAAGGCTCCCTGGCTCTGAGGATAACTGAGGATCAGTTCGTGTTGACTTTGGCTTGGGAGTATTGTGGTGCTCTCGGTTTCTTCCATTACAGAACTGAATTCACAGTCTTGCCAGAATGACAGAAAATGAACAGATTGAGGTCAACACAACACTAGGAAACCCAGGCACTATCTCTATCCAGTTGCAAAAGTGGCTGCCACTTCAATTCGGCCTCTAAATCTCTCATAAAAATCTCTTTTGGGGCCTCCTCTCACTGCAAATGTGAAAGGAAGGGTATTATAGGAAATGGTCTTCCAAGTTGAGCTATGATCTCACAAAGCCACTGTAGTAAGTTCTCAAGATCAGATAGAGTAATTTTAAATTTAAAAAAGTAAGAAAAGATTTGTAGTAAAAAAAAATACATTTGATTAAAACATTCATACCTAGATTTGTAGGCTAGTCACAGAAGTCATTTTAACTCGTAACAAAGCTGTACCAAATATTTTTAAAGGAAAAACAATTCCATATTTGGAAAAGAGAAAATTTCAGTTAAAATATTATAAACATGAGGAAAGGAACTCTTGCAATAGGGAGATCATTTCAATAAGGAGATTATGAGATGACACTGTCTTCAAAGAACTGAAAGGCAAGGAAGAACAGATCAGTTGTTTATAAGGAGCAAGCAAGTTGATAGATTGACTTCCTATTGGGTCAGTCTTTTTCATGCTGGTTCTGGCCCAGGCTGAGGTAATGCTCCAAAGTTCAGTTGGCTTTAAGTTTGGTTAAGTTGGCTGACAAAGCTTTGTTCTGATGAGTTACTGAGTTGAACCATTTAGTTATTCATTTATGAAGGCTAGGATGGCAGTGTGGATAGCATGTCAGAGAGTACCCTGGACTCAGCAAATTCCTGGTGGGTGTCTTTAAGGAGGGGTTGCATGCTGACTCAGCCTAAGCAGAAAGAGAATTGTCCAAAGTCTGGTTAATAAGTGTTTTGTTCTCATTATCATTGGAAATTGGCCATTCACCTCTTAATTATGAGGCAAATAAAATTCATGTTAACCTTTGTCCTTAGCAAAAAAGGATAACACCTGGGAGTCTTAAGCTGGGTGGGGGAAGCTGGGTCTTGCAGCAAGCCATTTCCAGAACAAAAGGAGTAGGGAGGGATTTCACTGACCATTACAGTTTTGATGGATCACAGAAAGTGGGTAAAATTAAACATTTACAGTTCCTCAAACGATTACATCTGTTAAAATGACTTTTAAACTTAATCTTTTGGCCTGCCTCAAGAATTAGCTCTGCAAATGTCCTTCAACATGGATTTGAAGGGTATTGTTGAGGACTTTCTTTCTACCATACTAATGATTCCTGATTACAGCTTCACAGGGTGAATCATCTGCACGTGTTGGAGATAATGTGGCGCACAGAGACCTCCCATGCAGTATCATGAGAATGTAAAGTAATGCAGCTACCTTAGAAGAAAGCTAAATAATTTCTCAAGCATACACATCATGCAGCTCTGGAAATGCATTCTAATAGAAATAAAAATATATGTCTGCACAAAGACTTGTACACTCATAATAATAGCGATAGTGTTTATAATCACTTAAAACTAGAAACAACCCAAGTGGCCTTCAACAGATTCATGGGTAAATACACTCAGCCATTGCATTAAAAACTATTTAGTAACATGATGTCATGAAATCTTGTGGGAGATAACTGGGCTGAATGAAATTTCTAATTTTAGTTACTCCAGAAATTTCATACTGATTTCCATAGTAGTTGTAGTATTTTGCATTCCCACAAACAAGGTAGAAGATTTCTTAGTCCCCAGACCTCATCAGCATTTGAAATTATTTCTTGATGGTAGCCATTCTTTCAAGAGTAAGGTGGAATGTCAGTGTTGCAATTTGCACTTCTGTAATGGGTAGAGATGCTAAAATTTTTTTCCTTCATTTATTGGTCACTTGTATTTATCCTTCTGAGAAATCCATATTACTTTTAGTTACCCATCTTTTCACTGGATTTTTTATTTTGGGGGGTGTAATTTTCTAGTTTTTTTATACATTTTAAATATTAATCCTCTGTCCAAAGGGTAGCTGGCAAATTTTTTCCCATTCTGTAGGTTTTCCTTTACTCAGTTGATTGTTTAGTCACTGTTTGTTTTCTTTGCTGTGCAGAAGAGTCTTAATTTGATATGATCCCATTTGTTGATTTTTGATAGTATTTCTTATACAATTGAGATTTTGTTCAAGAAGACTTTACCAATGACAACGTCTTCCAGATTTTTACCTATTTTATCTTCCGTAAGATTAAATCTTTCTGTTTTAACATGTAGATCTTTGATTTTAGCTTTATTTTACTTTAGTACATGTGAATGGGTCTATGTCCAATATTCTGCCTATACAGAGCCAGTTTTCCCAGCACCATTTGTTAAAGGTTATCTTTCCTCCACGATATGTTTTTGGTCCCTTTGTACCTGGTTTTGTTTCAACATTCTCTCTTCTATTCCACTGAATTATATGCCTGTGTTTGTGCTAGTGCCAGGCTGCTTCTATCGCTGTAGTTTTGTAATATAACTTGAAATCTAGGATTTAGATGCTTTATTCTTTACTCTTGTTGCCCAGAATTGCCTTTGCTATTCTGGGTCTCTTCTGGTTTCATACAAATGTTAGGATGGTTTTACCTAGCTCTATGAGAAACAATGTTGGTACTTTGATTGGAGTTACATTAAATATATACATCAGTTTTGGTAATATGTACATTTTGACAGTACTGGTTTTGTCTATTCAGGATCAGGGGATATCTACCATTTTCAGATGTCTTCTTCAATCTCTTTTCTAAGAATACTATGATTTCCTTTATAGAAATCTTTAGGTTAATTCTTAGATATTTAATTTTTTTCTTGATACTATTGTGAATGGTATTGTTTATCTAATTTCATTTTCAATGGATTCTTTAATGGTATACAGGATTGCTATTGAATTTCCTGTGTTGACTTTGTATCCCACTATTGTTGGATTTTATTATTAGTTCTAGCAATTTTTCATGAAATTTGGGTGATCCCTTCAGTGTAAAGAATTGTGTCATTTATAAATAATGATTTTTTATTCTTTGTTTTTATATGGTTTTCTTTTATTGCTTTCTCATGCTTGATTTTTCCAAGTAATATTTTCAGAACTATAGTGAACAAAATTAATGGTGTGGACATTCTTTTTTGCTCCTGTTTTGAAAGGAAAAACTTTCAGTTTTTCTCCGTTGATGTTGGTGGTAAGTTTGTCACAAATTATTTTTATCAGATGAAAAAATTCTTTAATACCTAATTTCTTCATGTTGTTTGCTATGAGTGTATGATGGACTTTGTCAAAAGCTTTTTCTTGCATATATGCAGATAATGTGATTTTTGTTCCTGAATCTGTTAGTGATATATTTCTTGTTTTACATGTATTAATCCATCCTTGAATTCCTATGATGAAGCTTATTAGATTGTGATTTTTAAAGGATTCATTTCTGATGTCTTTTTGAGAGTTTCTAAATCTATGTTCACTAAAGAGATTGGCTTGTGCTATGCCACTGAGCTATATCTCTGGCCACCACCTTCTTTGACAAAGGAGACAAACACCTTCTCTGGAAGAAAGATACCATCATTAATAAAAGGTGCTGGAAAATTGGCTCTCCACCTGCCAAAGACTAAAACCAGACCCATGTCTCTCATCATGCACTAAAATAAAATTGAAGTGGATCAAAGATCTACATATTAAACAGAAACACAAAATCTTCTGGAATATAGAATAGGTACAACTCTTAAAGACAAGGGTATAGGCAAAGACTTCATGAACAAAACCCCAATTGTAAGGGAAGTAATACAAAAAATCAACAACTGGAATTTCATACTATTAAAGAGCTTTTGCGCAGCAAAAGAATCCACCAACAGAGTAAAGAGATAACCCACTGAATGTGACAAAAGCCTTTCCAGTTGTTCCTCACACAAGAACCAACATCTAGAATATCTAAAGATCTCAACAAAATCAAATCCCCCAAATTTAAAGACCCAGTCAAAAAATGGGCATCTGAGATGAATATATATGTCTCAGTTGAAGAAGCAGAAATGGAAAATAATATATGAAAAATGCTCAGCATCACTGGTCATTTGAGAGATGCAAATTAAAACAGTGCTGACATTCCATTCCAGAAAGAATGGCTATCATTAAGAAATCAACCAGTAACAAATACCTGAAGAACTGTGTGGAAAAAGAAATGCTTCTCCATTGTTGGTGGGAATGTAGGCTGGTGCAACCACTGAAGAAATCAGTGTGGAAACTCTTCAAAAACTAGGGTCAGAGGTTCCATCTGATAAAACAATTACCCTTCTGGGTATTTTCCCCCACAAAATTAAAAGCATCATATTACAGTGATATATGTGCAACCATGTTTACAGCAGCACAGTTTGTAATAGATAAATCTTAGAAAGAGCTAAATCCCCATCAACTGATGAATGGATGAAGAAGATATTTTTTAATACAATGGACTATTACTCTGCCATAATGAAGGATAAACTTGAGGCATTTCTAGGTAAATGGGTGTTCCTTGAGAACATATTTTGAAGTGAAATAAACAGAATATGTGTGTAACTATTGCGTTGTTTTTCTGGTATGAGAAACCAAAAGTGTAAATATGAACCAAAATGTGTAACAGATATTGTGAAATAGGAAGAAGATGTTAAAATTGGAAGGGAAACAAGGGAATGAACAGGATAAAAGAGAATAGAAGGAAAAACTGGAAACAGCTTTTGTAAATAAGGAAGGAAAGAAGGGTTGAAGGGAGAGGAATGGGGGAAAAGAAGAAGCAAGATGTATCATATACAGGTACAAATTTCCTATGATGAATGTGATCCTTATGTATATCTGAAATGTACTGATAAAATGTGTAAGAAACGAATAAACAAGAAAAGAATAAAAACATCTTAAGATAGAATCTTGAAGGTTCACACATCATTTAATACAATGATCCTCTTCACAGATGAGGAATTACTCTGGTTCCATGACTTTCCAAGCCCCAAAAGAAAGTGGATATCTGAATTTTGACCATTCATACTGCAAGCTATGTGATGTTTTCTCCACTTCATAACAGAGGGCAGGGAGAGCAAAGAGTGTGAGTGGAGAAGCAGTGGTCTTGGGAATCATGGGAAACTTTCTGCCTCTTGTACAAAATCTGCCTTTCATGTAAGGGAAGCTCTATTCAGGCAAGGAAACTGTAGCGGAGAGGGGTGAGTAGCTTCTTAGGAAATGATTAAAGGCTAATTCAAAGATAAACTACAGGATTTCTATCCATTTCCTGTTCCAGTGTAGGCAGAGACTTCATGAACAAGCCCAGATCCCAGGGGAAATTCTTCAAAGAATCAACAACTGGAATCTCATCTTATTTAAAATGCTTTTACACAACAAAAGAAATTACCAATAGAGTGAAAAGAAAACCCACACAGTGCAAAACAAATTTTAGCCAGTTGTCCCTCAGACAAAGGACTTATATCTAGAACATATAAAAAATTGACAAAATCAGATCCTCCAAATTCAAGGACCCAGTTCAAAAATGGGCATCTGAGAGGAATACACACTTCTCAGACAAAGAAACAAAAACAGCAAATAAATATGTGAAAAAACATTCACATCACTGGTCATTTGAAAATGCAAATTAAAACAACACTGAGACTCCACCTCACACTGGAAAGAATTGATATCATCAAGATATAAAATGCTGGAGGAGCTGTGAAGAAAAATGAACCCTTCTTCACTGTAGATGAGTGTAGACTAGTACAACCACTGTGGAAATCAGGGTGCAAATTCCTCAAAATCTAGGATTAGAGGGCCATTAGACCCAGCTTTTCCATTTCTGTGTGTCTTTCTAGAAGAATTAAAAATATCATACCACAGCAATATATGCACACCCATGTTTATAGCAACACAATTTGTAATAGTTAAATTTGGAAACAACCCAAATGCCCATCAACCATGGAATGAATAAAAATGATGTGGTCTTTTTAACAATGGAGTACTGCTCAGTCATAAAGAAGGACAAATTTGAGTCTTTTGTAGGTAAGGGGATGCAACTTTAGACCATACTCATGAGTGAAACAAATAAGACTCACATGTGTAAACATGCTATTGTCTCCCTGGTGTGAAAAACTGAAAGATTAAATAAAATCCAAAAATCTACAATACATACTGTGAAATGGAAAGAAATTACTTGAAAGAGGAAGACAGGTGAGGAAAAGAGGAAGGAAAGGAAAAGACAAAAATACAAGATAGTTATAGAACCAGTTTCTCTTAGTTCATTGAAGGTAAAATTTCGCTCTAATATCATTTGGAGAGTTTTTTGATGCCCATATCTTGTACTCTGAGTAACTACTTTGAAGATGACAATATGCAAGGTGTTAATTATTGTTATTCTTCTATTATTTTATTTTGAAAATTTTATTTTTCCTCCATAAAAAGAATAAACTACAGGAAGGGAATTGAGAGCTCAAGTTCTAATGTAGCAGGGAGTAAATGATTTTTAAGGACTGAGATAGTAAATATTTTAGATGTGAAGATCTAATCATCTCTCAGAAGCAGCCTGACAAATACTTAACAAATTACGTGGCTGCTTTCCAGAGCACATTTACTTACAGAAATGTGCTACACTTGAGAGAACACTACTCTAGCACCAGAGCTGCTGGGAGTACAGAGGAAATCCTCTGGGAACCTGCACCAGTCTGCCGTGCGTAGGCACCATTCATCCTCCTGGATCCTGGTCCTTCTAACTCCATAAGGAGAGTATTAAATGGAACACAAAGGAGAAGTGACACTTTCATGGCAAGGACTGAGAATGACTTCCCTTTTTGGTTATCTCTCATAGTACAACTATCTCTCACAGTACACTATCAAAAATCCTTTCTTATTGACTCATCCATTCCAGATTGGACGGTGCGTGGCTGTTTGAGGACAGTACTGCAAGTGTGACTGTTGCAGGTGGTTTGGGTGAGAGTGCTCTGAGACTGTGCTCATCTCCATAATTTTGTCACTTTTGCAGCCAGCAGGGAGACAGCCTACTTCCTTGGCTACTCAGATTGGGACTGAAAAATACTTAGGGAAATTCACTGCTGTGATACATGAGGGAAGCACATGAAAGCCATGGGCTATATACAGTCTTTAGAAATGAGAGGAAACATTCAGAAACTCCAAATAGCAGGTTTACTGCTGTGCTGATGTACAAGCTCTGGTCTGGAGGACTCATTTTACTCAGCACTCTTGGCTCTCACCTTACTTCCACAGCAAGCAGGTAACTGAGAAGGGGGAATCAGGAAGATGGGTTTCCCTACACAAGCACATCTTCCTTCCAGCCGCTGACCTGCTGGGGGCACAAGGGAGGCTGAAGGAAGGCTGCTCTGAGAAGGAAGGTTGAGAGGATTCCCACAGTTGGACTCCCAGTTTCCCACGATCAGCTCCCTGGCTGCTAGGATATGACCCTTCCAGGAGGAACAGGATGCCATCAAAGCCCACCTGCACTTGTTCTAATTAAAGAGACTGACGTCCATGAGAAGATCTTCAGATTAGTGACCTCTGTAAAAAATTTACCAAATTTCACTCAGCAAGTCTAAGCTGTGTGTGCTAGGATAAAGAAAATATCGTGTTCTGGGGAAATCTGCTGCTTCTCATTTGTCTCTGGAAACCTGTCTTCATTGATTCAGCTTTCCAGGTAAGGGCTCATTTCACAACGTAGAACCACTGTTTTGTGAACTTCTGCCGCTTTTTCTGCCATGCAAAAATCAAATGTTCTTGTCGGTTCGTGGTAGGAAGAACTACAAGCTGCTTTATTAATATTTATGGCATGGAAAATGGGTTTATTCAACTTGGGAAGTATATATGTGTACCCACCAGTACCTTTTAAAGGACTAAGATTACTTCCCCTTCTGTGGAGAGAATGTGGAAGTTGATAGGTTCATAGAGCAATAGCAATGTTTGTGACGAAGAATGCAGATCTAAATAACATTTATTTACCATGTATTGCATACAGGTGATACCCAGAGTTATTCTCCTTACTTCTGGGGGAAACATGCTAAGAAAGGTAGAACTTTGGACCTGGGATTTAGCTCAGTGGCACAAGCACCTGCCTGATAAATGAGATTGTGAGTTCAATCCCTGGTTTAAAAAAAAACAGAGGCGCTCTGCTCCAGACCGCTTCCTCGCTCGCTGCGCACCGAGTCCCGCCGGATACCCCGCCCAGCCCCTAAACCTGTGGCTGAGTAGCAACGAGTGCGCCGGTGAGGAGGAGCACGCAGAAATTCTACTCTCTGTGGCTTGCCTTGGTGGAAAGAAAGTAGCTGAGGGGGCTGTCTCTTTGGGACCCGAAACCCCCCGGACTGTAGAGTGGCCTGAGCTGTTTGGATTGAAAGTCTGCGCAGACCTGCATCTCGGCGCGACTCTTTGGGACTGGTAAGCACACCCTTCATCTGCAGGGAACTGCCTGGAGATTGGCATCTGGGCCAGGTCTGTTTGGGCCTGTAGCCCCGCCCTTCACGCCCAGGAA
>PVJX010049254.1:0-11152 GCA_004027295.1 Dolichotis patagonum
TAAATAAACATATGGAGAGAAAGGAAGCAAGGCAACATACTAACCAACATACGAACCTCATTCCTTTCAGTGCAACGGGTGAAAGCTGAATCTGCAGAGGCTACTGCAAAAATGTTGGAGGAAATGCAAAAGAAGAATCAGGAGATGCTGGAGCAAAAAGAGAAGAGTTACCAGGAGCATATCAAACAGTTGACTGAGAAGATGGAGGAGGAGAGAATCAAGATGAGGGAAGAGCAGGACAGGGTTCTAGCTCTTAAACTCGAGGTATTCAGCTGCACCATCTTGAACATTCTATTTTTACTTTCTCTCTCCATTCTCCCTGATTACAAAAATTGGCAAGGAGACCATGAAGCCACCAAAAGGATCTTGGACATACTGATACTGACTCTTGTGTGCTTGCCTGGCCCTTCTGCTGGCCCTGTCTAATTATTAAGTTATTACTTACACTTCTGCCTCATCAACAAATATATCCTTTGATTAATGGCAGATTTGCCCACTAAGAATCATAAGCATGTTTTATCTGTATCTCTTGCATAGGAATATGAAAAAAGAACTTTTTCCCTCATACAAGAAACATGGGTTCAGAAAAGCTTTCTTGAGATCACCTAGTTGATAAGTATCTTTCTTTGCAACACGATTTTTTTTTTCAGTCTGACCTGTTACGACGTTAACTCTGCAAGGATCTTTGTGAGCAAAATCTCTTCAACCTTCACACCATGACCACCTGCTTTCTCTGCTTGGTCCCATTTTCTGTTCACTTGGGAGTTATGTGCAGAAATAATCTGGGCTCTGATTGGCGTAACTGTCATCTGTCACACCTGTATCAAGTTGTGCAGGCTTAGCCCAAAGGTCCTAAACTAGGATCAGGACACTGTCTGAATCTGAGACTGTTTGATTTCTATGTTAAGTACATATGTCACTGGGGACCCAGCCAGTGCTTTGAATCTGAGCCCCAACTATCTGGATTCATCCCACTATTCATTCTGAGAGCATAGCAAGGCTAGTAAAACTGGAAATATGCATTTATTCAGAGTTTGGCTAAATCAGCAGGACAGCTAGCCTGTTTTCATCCAGTGTACAGAAGGGCTTTACTTCATAGCAGGCATAGAGAAAAAGCCAAAATGAAACTAGATCCAGCTATTACATGGGCTGCCACTGGGCCAAGAAAATGTTGGAAGTCACGTTAAGCTGAAGACTTCTTTGATGCCAGAACTGAGAATGAGGAAGCCAAGGAAATGGCTTAGTTTTAAGATTCTAATTTTGAAACTCCATTTCAAGAGTCCCTTTCAACTTCCCCCTGCTCTGCTCTTTTCCTCTGTCTTGAGGGATTTGGATGAACTGCCATCTAGGTGGGTGAATCCTCCTGGAAATCAGCTGAAGCATAAGCAGAAGTTCAATGCTTGATTCTAACAAAAGTACCATTAGTTACTGTGGAGCCAACACAAGAGAGAGGCAAAGTTAGAAAACAGTCAATACTTCCACTTCCTGGAAAGATTTTTGCTTTTAAGTAATCATGAGGAAAACCCTTTCTCTTATCTGGCTATTTACTGTGACTCCAGGAAACACAAATGATTCCATATTGAATCTTAGTATCTTCCCATTACTACATGTACTCTTTTCTTGTTTCTTTGTTTGTTTGTTTTTTGAGACAGGGTCTCACTATTTAGTTCAGACTAACCTCGAATTTGTGGTGATTCTCCTGTCTCAGCCTCCTGAGTGCTGTGATTACACGCATGTACCACCTTGCTCTATTCTGTAATGTGCAATTGATTAACCATAGGTGATTGGATCTCTTGCCATTAAGATACAACTTTTTACTTTTTTCATTTCTGTCTGCTGGTCAGTCAAGTTACATACTAGGGGCTAAATGATAGATGATTGATATAAATGTTTACACCTTTTAAAAATCTGTGTACAGTTGAGCATGCCTGTAATCCCAGCACTCTGAGAGGTCACAAAGTTTGAATGTTAAAATCTACTTCGGACAGTGGAGTAGCACAATGACTTAGTGAGATCCTATCTCAAAACAAAAAAAATTTTTTAAATGGCCAGAGATCTAGTGCAGTGAGAAAGCTCAGCATTCAATCCTAGTAATGGGAAAAAATATTTAACCACTTTTGATCAACAAAATGGCTTAGCAATTTAATCCTTATTTAGATTAAGTTTTACTTAGAGTATATAGTTAAGTTTATGAGGCTGTAAGTGACAAGCTCATAAAATACATAATTTTGACAGACAATAGCTACAAAATATACAAGGAAAGGGAAAAGAAAAGGAAACACTGCTTGTACTTTGGATTTGAAGAAATTAAACTTTTTTAGTTCTACAGTTCCCCCCCATAATATCAAAAGGAACCATTGTGTTTGTGAAACAAGTTTAATTCTGAAAGAAAATATATGTAGGAGAATTCTTAAAGGTGATTTTTTTGATTTGTTTTCTTTTTGTAGAAGCACAGGTGAATTACCATTTGGGTAAAAATTACATCCTTTTGCATGTTTTTCTTTCGTTTTAGGCTTTTATTTGGTCTAACTGGAGTTTTTCGCTCTTTTTTTGTTTTTGCTTTTGGTTGCTAACACAGTGTAAAAAGCAAGTAGGACCTCATGTGTCTTAGCTTGTTCCTTGTTCCTAGGACAAAATGCCCTGTACTCACAAGTTAAATGAGGAAATGTTTATTTTGGTTTCCCAATTTGCAGAAGTTTCAGTCCATAGTTTGCTGGCTCCAAGGCACGGTAATGTGTCTTAAGGAGCACCACAGAGGACAAAAAGCACATGGCAGTGCAGGCAGGAAGCAGCAAGCGTCAGCCTGCTTTTCCCTTTTTTATACTGTTCAGGCTACAACCCTATTGGTTGGTGCCTTTCACACACAGGTTAGGCCTTCCCACTATCCACATCCAGAAATATCCTAATCTAATCAGTGGACTAATCCAGTTATCACATCCTTATTCCACAATCTTATACCCATGATCCACGCACCTCACAAATGCCATACCTATGAACACATGAGGCTCTAGGGACGCACCTAGATATAAGCCATAACAGCATTATGAATTAAGCATTAAGAATTACCTGAAAAGTTCCAAGTTCTTTTCTCAAATTTAATCCTCGGGAATTTTAATCACACATAATACCAAAAATCAGAGGTTAGTAATTAAGCTGTATTTTTCTTTGTTCTTTTCATACTAACAATACTTTTAGAATTTCTTACATATATACAATACAGCTCCAAAAATTTTGGATACAGAATGTCAATTACCAACCATGGAAACACATATCATTTGTCATGCTGACTTATCAGACTGTAAGGTCCTTACTGCTTGCTACTCAACTGTAAGACTCAGTGGTACCTGCCATAGAGGCTAAAAAAAATCTCCCAGGCTTGATTTCAAAGACACTTAATGGAAGCACTGTTCGAGGTATTACTATAATTTGGTGCAAAGCAAGGGATGGAACATTACTCTACCTTAAATAGATCTCTCAACAAAGTTTAGCCAGTGTTGTTGAAAGTACTTTTGAATCACAAAAGAAAAATTGATTAAATTAGATTTCAACGTGAGATAACTTTTACTCTGCAAAAGTCTCCAGTAAGAGAAAAATGATATGCCATAGACTGAAAGGAAATATTTTCTGCTCACATATCTAACAAAGAACTAATATACAGAAAATATAAAGACTCCATTTATTCCACAATAAAAACAAAAAAATAAAATCCCAATCAAGAAGCGGATTAAAGGATTGAGAAGACATTTCACCAAAGGAAGTAGATGGGGGTCAGACAAGTACATGGAAATACGATCAACATCACCAGGCATTAGTAAAATGCAAAATAATATACTGTGAGGAAAAAACTATCTACTTACTAGAATGAGGTGAGGGAGAGTCACTAAAATTATTTCCCCTTATAACTACAGGAGCTCCACCCTCAATTTGAGAGTCTTCATTCCAATGCCAACTGTTTAGGGAAATCTCTAAGGAACACTTTGGTAATAATGTTATGCCTTTTCAGCCAACATCAGCAATCCTTGGCCATTTATCTGTCCCCTTCCAACCTAGCATAAGACTCGTTAAATCCCTGTTTACCTAATTTGTAGAGTCAGTCTGTACTTACTTGGACAGGCATGTCATCTCTTTGTTGGTGATTACAGTGAAGTGAGCACTCACTAAATCTGTCTCTCACATTCTGTCCCTGCCCAGTGAACTTTTTTCCTCATGGATCAGACTAAATGTCTCCTTATTATTCAGTAACCTCTTACCCTACCTACCTCATTTCTTCTCGTATCCTGGCTGGTATGGCCATCTTTACTCAGGAAACTTTTATTCTCTTCTTATCCTGCGCTTTGAGATCCTAAACACTTCCTGAAAATAGTCTTTCTTGGTTTTTCTTAGGATTCTTTTCAAATCTTCTCATGGTCTTAGCCACATATCTCTTATGAATCAGAGCTTTGCCAACTATAAACAGAAAATATGCTCACCCAGAAAACCCCTGGCTTCCTATCTGGGTATAACTGCATTTGAATGATCTCCTTGAATCTATCCTGTAGATGCCCAGAACAATATGTCTTCAGATATCCTTAGGTTATTTACGGGGATCTCATAGCTATGAACTTCTCTCTTAGTTCTGCTTTCATTGTGTCCCACAGATTCTGTTAGATTTACATTATCATTTAACTAGGACATTTTAACTTCTTCCCTGATTTTTTTCTGTGGCCCAATGATTACTCAAGTGTGTATTATTCCATCTTCATGTATTTAGATAGTTTCTATGGTTTCTTTTGCTGTTTTCTAGCTTTGTTTCACTGTCATCTGATAAGATACAGGAGATTATTACTATTCTTTTGTGTTAATGGAGACACACTTTGAGGTCTAAAATGTGGTTTATGTTGGAAAAAGTTCTATGGACTGATGAAAAGAAAGTGTACTCTGCTATTCATTAGATGAGATTCTACACTTAGCTGTAAATCCACTTGTTCTATGATATAGACTCTAATAGTTCTTCATTTTTTGTGTGGTTTGCTTCTTTATTTTTGAAGATGGGATACTGAAATCCCAAGAAAGATTTGTATTGGTATCTCTCTGCCCCTTCCTGTCAAGAAATTTTTCCTTTACTGAATTAGATGCACCAATATTTGATGTATGCATATTTACAATTGTTATAACTTCCTGGTGAATTACTCCATTTACCGATATGTGTGACCTTTGTGTCTCCTGAACAGTTGTAATTTGTGAGGAATTATTCATATTGCATTTGTGTTTTATAGGAACAAGCCAAACTACTAAGAGAGGGATTCGACAAGGAGAGCAAACAACTTCAAGCGGAGATAAACCATCTCAAGAGCAGTATGAAACCTCCAAGTGGCCCATGTGTCATACTCTAAAGACCTAAGGAAAAAAGCTTTCCTGTCACCCTTCTCTATTCAAGGCACAGATAAAGCACTTTTACATTTGGAACAAGAGTCACTTAAATTAGCGGTATTCACTTCAATTAGCGGTATTTAAGTCTTATAACTGAAAAACCTGCAAAGACATGGACCACATTACTTGAAGTCAACTTCATCTTCCTTAAATGATTGTAAATTTTGTGCCAATAATAGATTTCACCTCTGCACACTTTCACAAAATACTAGGTTTCAATGTGGTAACTTTACATACATGCATTTAACTTCTTTTGACTACACCAAGACCTGAATTACTCTCCTTTACACCTCCCTCTTTTTCCCATCAGTTCCACCCATTTTATTAAGAGAGTGATTATAATTGTTTTCCATAGTCAGGTGCAGCTTCTTCCTGCTGGACAGTTACTTGTCCCTGTCCTATGGGTGAGCCTTGAGGTCACATTGGTCCACCAATGTATGAGTTGAAGAGATGCATGTATATCCAAACAGAAGATTTTAAGAGATTTTCCCCTTAAAATTTAAAGGATTTCAAGTAGACACTATTGCAGATAGTTCTTCAAAATCCAGATTTTTGTTCTTTTGGTAAATATAAAGAAGTGGGGCAGGTGAATCATATGGCTCTTCTCTTCAAAATTTTTAAAAATAACTTTCATACTTTTCAAGAGCAGTTACACAATTTTCCATTGTGAACAAGAGTACACAAAGGTTCCAGTTGCCTCACATCTGCATAAACACTTGCATTGTTAGTTTATTTAGTAATTGTTGTCCAAATGAGAATGAGGTGATCTATTGTTGTTATAATTTGCATTTCCTGTTGATGATGCTGAATAAAGTTATGTATCTTTTGATATGCTTCTTTGATACTTTTGTCTTCTTTGAAGAACTATCTGTTCAAGTCTAAGTTTTTAATCAGATTGTGCTTTTCGGTATTGACTTGTAGGAGTCTTATATGTTTGAATATTAACCTCTTGTCAGATAGAGTGTGTGCAAACATTGTCTCTTCTTTAGCTGACTGCCTATTCACGCTATGGACTGCTTACTTTGCTGTGCTGACAGCTTTAGATTTCATATAGTCTTTTTTGTTTCTTTATGCTTTCATTTACATCATATCGGAGAAACCACAGCAAACATTAATGTCACAGTATTAGTGCTTTTTTGAGGCTGTTAAAACTATAGCACAGATTGTGTGAGTTATACAGAAAGGCTTGCCTAGCTTATGGTTGTGAAGGTTCAAGCATTCACATCTGGTGGTGACATTACTGTTGGAAGATTCCCAAGGTGGCCCAGGGCATCACACGACAAGAGACATGAGTGTGCATACACATTTGTATGTGTTTTCTCTCTCCCTTTTCTTATGAGTCACAGTGATTTGACCACTGGGGCTTCACTCTCATAAACTTCATAAAAAATAATCATTTGGAAAGCCCCTATCTTTAAACACTATATTCAGATTATGTTTTGATTTTCTCAGTAGCTTACAATGGGGATGAGATTTCAACATAAGGAGCACTCAAAGCCACTTAAAGCCGCTTAAACCAGAATAGCACTCACAAAGCTATTCCTTACTTTATCCTAGCAATTTACAGGCTTTATTCTAAGCTTTAAATCTTACATCAATTTTGAATTCCTTTTGTGTATTGTATACTATGTGTCTAATTTCATTCTGTTGTGTGAAAATACCCACCTTACTAATAATTCTAAGTGAAGAAATTGTACTCTCTTCATAATGCATCCTTGGGATGTTTGTTAGATCACCATTATCTCCATATGTGACAGTTTGCTTCTGAGCTTTCTCTTCTGAAGCACTGGTCTTTATGGCTGTCACCATTAAAGCATATTGTATAGATTACTACAGCTTTAAAATATGTTTCAAAATGAACAAGTCTGATGTCAAGTGTTGTGTTTCCTGAATATTATTTGGCTAATCAGTCTTTTGACCATATAGTCTGCATATAATCCTTTGATTATATACCCTATCGGCATACCCTATTGTGACACAATGTAGCAAAAATGCAAGGGAATTGGGGACAGAGGCAGGGACTAGGAAGAGATGAGCTCTCTATGCAGAGGCTCAGATTTTAATGGCAAACTCTTGACCCCCAGCCATGCTGAACTTTAGATCACACCTTGCTTGGTTTGTTGAGCTTTGTCCTATTATCTGTTCTAAGACTTCCGCCTACTCACAGATGGTGGCACATCAGTTGTTTAACTGTTTGTCTATCAGCCACTGCCTCCAAAAGCCACATACACAGGAAAATTATCAGGGTTTTGGGGTCTCTGAAGAGGGAAGCACTTATTACTACTACTTACACAGGCATACTGTGATCATAAGTGGGTTTTTTATTTGGTTTGAGGTATCCAGCCAGTACAGCACCCCAGCTTCCAAATAGCCTGTCCAGAAGATCAGTTGTGTTCAGAGGGGGAGATTTAGAGATCGAACAGGCAAGTGGCAGCTGTGCCAACACAAGAGCAGATACTTTTGACCCTTAAAGAATTCAGCTCTAATAATGAAATAGCTGAGATAATTGTCAGCACAACATTTGCATTCACATTAGCTTCAATAAAATAAGGAATCAAACCCACCATAGAAGTGAAACATCTCTAAAATAACAACCCAGTGGAGAAAAATAAAATTGAAGAATACAGTAGAAGATTAAAGCAGGGCTCATATTCATGGATTGCCAGAACTAATATTGTTAGAATAGCCATATTACCCAGTGTGATCTACAGTTGCAATGCAGTACTCATCAAAATATCAATAACATTCTTCACAGAACTGGAACACAAAGCACCCTCAAATGGCTAAACCAATTCTAAGAAAAATAACAGTGATTCCAGAGGAATCATGACATTTATTTAAAAATATGCTACAGATCATAGTGACAAAATCAGCATAATGAAGGTATAAAAAGAGACAGAGATTAGTTGGAATAGAAGATTAGAAGGCACAGGATGAAACCCAAGATTCTCAACAAAGTGACCAAAAATGTATGTGGCAAACAGGACAAGCTCTGTAACAAATAGTGCACAGAACACTTTTCAACAATATACAGAAGATAGTAACTACATCCCTATTCCACAACTTACACAAAAATCAAAAAGCACATTGAAAACCTAAAGATCTAAAATACTAAAACTGCAGGAAGAAAAAATTAAGGAAACACTGTGAGATATAAATACCCACAAATATTTTGTTAGTATCAGTCCAGTAACTCAGAAAATAAAAATAGTAACACAGAAGAAGTTAGCACATTACTTCTGTACAGTGAAAGAAACAAGTAGCTGAGTGAAGACACAGGTGACAGGATTGGTGAAATCCACCCATGGTTCCATGTATGTCCTCTGTATCACACATTAGTGTAACACAGTCCAAAGCACGTGATGTGAATAGGTTGAAGTAGCTCACAATATCTCTTAACAAACAAAGCCAAGAACATGTAACTGGAAAACAGAGTCTAATAAGAGATATCTTCATATCAATAATTGTCTCCTGACTATTCAATCTCAATACTCAGTGACAAAATTGAATCACATGGTCATATACTTAGAGTAACCTCAAAATCTACAAGAAAGCAAGAAAAATTTATCCAACAGGTAACACTAAGAAAACTAACCTGAAGCCTTATTGGAGTTAGAGAAAAACTAAAGAAGAACACATGTAAAATTTTTTTAAATGTTTTTACAGAAAGTATAGAAAAATAACATTTCCAAGTATAGGGAAACAATTCAACATAGAGATAATTTAGGCTTACGAATACCAAACAATATGACGGAAAAGGAAGGTCATCATGCAGCATCAAACTAAAACTCCTAGAAGTTTAACACCAAAACATAATCTTAAAAGTTGTCAAAGAAAAGCAAAGGTCACTCATAGACTTAAACCAGTTAAGATTAGAGTAGACTTTTTAACATAAATTTTAAAAGCCAGGAAATCTTGGGATGAAATACTTCAAGTCCTTAAAGAAACTATTTCCAATCCACATTAAAATATCCTGAAAAACTATACTTTCAAATTGATGAAGAAATAAGAATATTCCATTACAAAGAACATCTTAAGAAATTCTTGAACAGCAAATGAACATTCAAAAACAAATACTCAAGGGACTTCTAGACAGAAAAAACATGTCAAAAAGTCAGATGGAATAAATATATCAAGCAAAGTAAGTAGGTAAGCAAAAAAAAAAAGTAAAGAGTCAACACAAAAGGAATGCAATTACAGGAATAAATCAGTACTTTTTTGTGAAAATAACTGTCAACATAAAGAGATTCAACTGCCTCACTTGAAAGATAAAAACTGGTAGACTACATGGAAAAACAAAATTCAATGATCTTCTGCATTCAAGAGACTCATATAATCCAGAAAGAAATTTATAAACTAAAAATCAAAGGATGGAAAACAATATTCTATGTAGCAGAAACCTAAAAGTAAGCAATAATAGAAATTTTATTCTCAAAGGAAACATCAAGTTAAAACTCATCAGAAGAGGCAAAGAAGGTTATACATGTTAGTTAACATAAAAATTAAATAGAAAGAGAGAATAAGTCAGTATTTCCTGAGAATCAGCCATGCTTGGGGGACCAACAAAGAAAGCAATGAGCCAGCCTTCCTGGTAAGTGATGAGAGCGGAGGGTGCACTAAGCAGATAATAAGTCAGTGTCTCCCATGAGTCTACTGGAACCCAGACTGAGAATCAAACATCCCGTGCTCCCAACCCATTAGAAACTGGATGGCTTTGAGGTCAGCCAGAGTTGATAGCAACTAAGGTACTTATAAAGCAATGAAATGTTTGTGTGGTTGGGTTGATTATGCTGACCTGGGGCCAGAGGTCTGAGCATCTCTTGGGAGGATGACAGTATGTAATATAGCAAATATGGGGGATTTCCTTCTATCGTGCTTTTGAAATCCAATATTGTTCTCACTGTTTTGCTTTGTCCTGATCAATTTTTTTTTTAGGCAACACAGTACTTTACATTAAGACAACCAAATATTAACAGTAGCTATCACAATATCTCTTACTCTGCTATAGTTGAGCATAGTTTCAAATACAATAATATCAAACATAACAAAATAGTATAAAAACGTTCAAAGAGTGAAAGAATTACACTGCATTCTGAACCGAATAACAGAGAATGATCAATAGGTACTATAATAACTCATTTTCTTTTTTTTTTAAGCATTTTTTTTTAATTTGAAAGAGAATAAAACAAAAGGGGGCAGTACAGAGCAGATCAGAACAGGACAACATAGGCAACACAGTACTTTACATTAAGGCAACTGGACGTCAACAGTAGCTAACACCATATCTCTTACCCTGCTATAGTTGAGCATAGTTTCAAATACAATAATATCAAACATATCACAATAGTATAAAGCCATGCATAGAGTGAAAGAATTACAGGGCTTTCTGAACCAAATAACAGAAAATGATCAATGAGATCTATAATGTCTCATTTTTGATAAAAAAAAGAAAAAAATTTGTTTGAACTATCACACATATTCAAATTCCAATAAGACACAATGTGATAGATAGAACCAACGGTAGTAGAACAAAAAAAGCATGGCAGGACTTCTAAGAAGGATAATATTAAATCAGCAATAGCTGTCATAATGTTTTCTTCAAAACAGCTGTTCATATCATCATGTATGATATAGTCAAACAAAACAGGATAACACCATTCCAACTGATGATTTAAAACTTTGAAAGACTTCGAAGCTATAAGATGGGGCCTCATGCTTACCATAAAGTCTTATATACTCTTAT
>PVJX010049255.1:0-11135 GCA_004027295.1 Dolichotis patagonum
CCTCCCTCACAGAGCTCTCCTGCTGGCTCCCCTCACTCCCCGGGGACTCTCCTCAGACAGAATCCCGCCCTTCTCCCCCAGAGCCTGTGCAGCCCCTTTTCATGGCAGCTGGTGCAAACCATCCTCGTGCAACTAACTGTTCATGCTTCTTTCCCCCTCTGCTACTAGGGACTGAAGCTAGGATCTGTGCAGTGAGCTATAACCCCAGCCCTTTCTCGGCGTGAGTCAGGGTTTGGCTAAGTTGCTAAATTGCCTGCATTAAGGTCAGTCTTGCGATCCTCCTGCCTCAGCCCCCCTGCACTGCTCAGACTACACGTGTGGGGACTGTGTCTCATCTGTCTTTGAGTCTAGGGCTTGGCACATGGTAGGTATTCAAAAAGTATCCACAGCTGCCTATAAGTCCAGCTATTCAGGAAGCTGAGGCAGGAAGATCACCCGAGCTACTAAGTTTGAGACCAGGCTGGATGACAAAGTGAACCTGTCTTCATAGCAAGTGTCACCGTGACATGGCGTACACAGCCACAGTTCTGCCTGCCTTTCATGTTTTGGTTAGGAGTTGACCTCTATCAACACTGAGTTCTCTTAACCTCAGACAGAATTTTTATAGACTGACCACCAGAGAATCCTCTGTGCCTGTGCGGAGGGGGCCTACCTGTTCCCTTCCTGAACCTGGTCCTCAGGCAATGGGTTCCCGTTGGGGCCACCTGCCCACCCTGATTCCCACTTCCTGCTGCTGGACAGTCAGACAACAAAGGGTCCAGTGGGCAGCAAGCAGGCAGTACCTAAGGTCACCCAGGCACCCCATCTAGGCACAGGGCTTGCCTGCAGGCTAGGGAATGGCTTGTGAGCAAAGGGACCTGGGAAAGACTTTCCAGGCCCTGCCTGACCGCAGAGCAACTCTCACTGCCCAGCAGCTCTAGGGACTCTTGTGGCCCTCGATGTCCAGAGGCAATGATGGTTAAGGAAGCAGGTAGGAAAAGGGGTGCCTTTTGGACCCAACCAGGGTTACATGAATGGGCTCACATGCCTAACTCCATTGTGGGGCATGAAAATCATTGCAGACATGTATGTTGTTTTCAGAAAAAAGATATTCACACACTGAAGCCAGGTATGGTGGTACACACCAGCACTTGGGAGGCTGAGGCAAGAGGATCACCTCAGTTCATGGCCAACCGGGGCTACACAGTGAGACCCTGTCTCAAAAGCCAAAACCAAAACCAAACTAAAGAGGTCAGGGGCAAGATTCTTGGACAGCAAGGACTGAGGGTCTGAGCACCCTAGGGTGTAGCCCCTGCCCTCCCACTCCCTGAAGTGGGGCACCACTGGCTACGACTTGGTGGCCCATCTTTCACTGCAAGGGGAGTAGTGACAGTGGTGGCTGTAAGAAGATGGAAAGAGACACAGGGCTCCCAGCCAGACCTCAGAAGGGGCAGATTCTGCCCTGGGACTGAAGGAGAGACAGAAAAGAGCGCGGGAGGGGCTCTGCATTCCCCAGATGCCAGCAGGGACTCTCCCTGGTAGCTGGGTGGCCACGGGGTTAATCAGCAACAGAACAGCTCCTGTGCGTGTGCCAGGCTGCCCAGCCCTGCCACCACAACCTGCAGAACAGGACAGGGAGGGGGGTGGGCGGGTGGCTCGAGCCCAGGCAGTCTGCTAAGCTGTTAAACTGCTGGGGCGCGGCAGTGCAATGAAAATTTCAAACACTGCCAGTGATCGCCATCTTTCCCCTCCCCAGACGGCCTGCCCTGAAGCCCTGCCCGGACCATCTGACCAAGCAGTGTGACAGCCACTGGCTGAGGACAGCACACTCTGCAGAGGAACAGGGGATGGAACCCATTCTCCTTTCCCACAAGGGCTCTCACTCCAGTTTCTTCTTGATTTCTTTTCTGAGACAGGGTCTCATATTGTCATGAAGGCTGGCCTCGAACTGACAGCCTCAGCCTCCAGAGTGCTGGGGTTACAGGCGTGCGCCACCATGTTGGGCACTTTTTTTTTTTTTTTTTAAGAGTTTTGCTATGTAGCCCAGGCTCACCTTGAACTTGCAGTGATCCTCCTGCCTTGCCCTCCCAAGTGCTGGGACTCCAGGAGTGTGGCACCGCACCCAGCTAGGAACGCTGTCTGTCCCCATGCAGCCTCCTCCCTGCCCTGCCCCCCATCAACTCTGCTGTTTCCCGTTCCCAGGCAACAAGGCTTCCCTGCTCCCCACACTGATCCCCAGTGGAGGCCTAGCACACAGAGCTGGACAGAAACCTCCCTGACGGGCTCTCAACCCTGTCACACCCTAGGGAAACAAGAGGACAGTGAGCCAGCAAGAGCACAGCCTCGGCCAGCTTTGTCACAGGGCTGGACCAAGACCAGGAAGGTGGCAGAGTGGACTCCTGCGTGACTCCCAGCTTGGGACAGGCTCAGGAGGAACAGCTGTATCTACCACAGGGTGAGCAGCCAGGCCCAGGGCCCCTTCTCAGTGCAGATGCCTCAGAAACACCCTGGACAGGTCCCTCTCCCACCTGTTGTATCCCTAGCATTGGTGTCCAGGCGTTTGGGTGCCCTAGGGCCCAAGCCAGAACTATCTGGCTCCCAGGATGCCTACCACCCAGCCCCTGGTGGCAGTGCAGGGCCAGCCTGCCCTCTGCTTACAGCTGCTCGGCTGTAAACCTCTCAGTGAGCCCACGGGGAAGGAAGCTTCCGCATCAAAGCCAGTGCTCTGTGACTTCAAAGCCACCAGGCCACACTGGCTCCAGTGACTATCTGCAGATGGAGATGTGGGTCCCAGGGCAGGATGTAGTAGCACTGGACACCCCGCATGGTGGCCACAATCAACTCCATGCTTTAGGGAAAAGGTCTGTGTGCTCAGGAGCCCGAGGCTGGGCTCAGGCCACAGGGCAGACGCCAGCATGTCCCTGTCCCTTGCCCTGGGAGTCAGACAGTGAGAAAAGTGGGACAGCCCTGGGCCCACTCACCTGCCACCTCCACGATCTGGTGCCGGGCAATGTCATAGTAAGGATCATCCCACTTCAGGTGTGTGACAGGCTCCGGGGAGCTGCTTTTGGAGTCATCTGAGGAGGACAGCAGAGCTGGTGTGACTGTGGCTGGCACAGTGTGTTACCCCTGCCCTGTAAACCTGGTGTTCTGGCCAGGCCATGACATAAAGACCATGGTGTTCCTCTGCCCTCTGGGCTCTCCCTGCGACCCAGCAGCACCCACCTGACTTGGGGAAGTCGGGCATGTCATCCGAAGGCCAGTTCTTCTCATCAATTGAGGTCAGCTTGAGCTGGTTCAGGGTCTGGCTGGGGTCATCGAGGGTCAGGTCATCCTGCAGCTCGGAAAGCGGGTCCATGGCCGAGTCTACCACAGAACCTGAGACAAACCTGGGGAGGCAAGGTAGGGGCCAGAGATACCTCTGTCACCTTCCAGAATCCAACAGCCCTCCCACTGCCCAACCCCCCTCTCCTGGCTCCCAGGCCATTCCTCAATGCTTCTCAGCCTGCAGGGAAGGCTCCAGAAGCACGATGCCAGAAAAGGCACCTCGCTCCAGGTTCTCAGCTGGGTAGGAAGCACTGTGCCAGGTCCCGCACTGTCTGTTGCCCATCTGTCCTCACTGTACAGCTCCAGCTGCAGAGGGCTGAGGTCCACACTCCCTCCTCAGGGGTCTGGGAGCACGGAAGCCTCATGGATCCCAGCAGTTACAGGCATGGAGATGTTTCAAGAATCTAAGGATCTCCCAGCTGGGTGTGGTAGTGTACACCTATAATCTCAGCACTCAGGAGGCTGAGGCAGAAGGATTGCTGAGTGTTTCAGGCCAGCCTGGACTACATAGTGAGTTCAAACTCAGCCTGAACTACATAGTAGGACTCTATCTCACGAAACAAAAAGGAACTAGAGGTCTCTGAATGACATGTCCAAAAAAGGGCCAGTTATGGCCCTGGCTACTCCCTTCCAGAGCCCAAGGAAGAGGAGGTGACTAGAGATGACAGGGTCCCATAAAAGCCATGGTTGTGGACCCACCAGCAGGGGATGGGATCTGCCTGTCAGTCCTAGCAGACAATCTCTAGGCCCCTAGGGTCCAAGGTCCCCCCTTAGTGGGGAGAGTAGTGGGCTGGAGGGTGGCTTGGAGGCAGGAAGGTCAACAGATCGCCCTCAGGATGAGGAAGCGTGGGGCCTGAGACAAGAGGGTAGATGGCAGAGCAGCAGGAAGGAAGGGAAATAGGCTGATACAGGAACCAATTTTCTCCACTCTAGGGCCCAGAGCCAGGAAAGGGCACTCCCCACTGCAACTCCCTCCCCCACTGCAGGCTCACCAGAAGGCAGAGGGGGCTTTCAATGCAACCCCACTGCCCAAGCCCAGAGAAGAGGCTGACTGAGAGCCAGTTGCATTCCTGGAGCCCCAAAAATGACATATATGGTCAGACTCTGCAGGCAGATAAGCACAGCAGACAGGGCTGGGGCAGGCAGGAAGGAGAGGGGGACAGCGGCCACCCAGAGCTGCCCCTGCCTCTGGGCTGAGGTCACATGGCAATCTCCTGCACACATCCCAGCCAAGGACTTGGGACGGTGAACTGGTTCCCTGTGCCTAGCAACAAGCACCCTGTTACCAGGGCAACCACACTGAGTCAGCGGGAAGAGCTGTTTCAAGCTCCAGGCCAAAGCCAAACAGTCACAAGCCAAAAACCCTTTTCTTCTTCTCTCTTTCCCTCTTTCCCCCAGCTCCCTCTCTCCTGTCTTCCCTGGTCAAACCTCCACCCTTGCTTTCCACCAAAACACAAGCCCCTGCCCAAGAGCACCAGGACGGCCCTGTCACATTCAGGGATGCATTTTCCTGGTGTGCACTTTTGGGTCTTCATCTGAAAGCCCAGTTCCCTCACTTTTTTTTTTAGAGACAGTCTCACTATGTAGTCTAGGCAGGCCTTAAACTCACTGTGCAGCCCAAGATGGCCTCCTATCTCAGCCTCCCAAGGGCTGGGATTGCAATCCTCCTGTCTCAGCCTCCCACGGGCTGGGACTGCAGGTGTGCACCACCATGCAGCCAGAAGACCTCCCTCACCTTCATACAGGGCCTTAAGGCATCCATGGTGATCCAGCTACCTCTCATCTACCACGCCTCCCCCCTCCCCTGTCACCCAGGAAGCTGTGAGGGCAGCTGAGGGGGCTCCCAGCCAAGTAAGGGGGACAAAATCCAACTCACAGCAACATTCCTCTGGCCTGAGCCTTTTCCCCATCCCTTCTGCTCTGGCACTGCCCAGGCATCAGCCCCACTCAGCTATACCAGAAAAGTCTTTCTGCTCACAGTGGGCAGTAGCAGAGACTTGGCTTTTGATACATGGAGAACTGGGTTATGGTCCCATCTAGGCTGAAGATATTCCAAAATCCTGGGCAAGTCCAGTTCCTATCTGAGCCTAAATGTCCTCATCTGTAGAAGCAAAAGCTCCTCCTAGAAACATAATCTTCCAGTGTTGAGAAATACTTGGGCTGCAGTGAACAAGAGAATTAGAAGTAGCAGCTAGGAGCTCAAGCGTGTGTGAGGAAGAGGGAGACCACAAAAAAGGGAGCTGAAGGTGGGCGTGTGGTGTGTGCCTATAATCCCAGTATTCTGGGAGGCTGAGGCAGGAGGAGTTTGAGTGCAGCCTGGGCAACTCAGTGATTTAGCAATTTAAAGAAAAAGGGTTAGGGATTGTAGCCCAGTGGAAGGCCTTGGGTGCAATTCCCAGTGACATAACACACACACACACACACACACACACACACACACACAATTTATTTTAAAAGGGAGCTGAATTCAAACTGCAGTTACTCTTTTCCAGTAGAGATTCAGTAAATCCTTTCAGATCTGGACTCTCCTCTAATCCCCAAACCTCCTTTTCCAGTGTAAGTAATCACAACCATTCCCACCTTCCTGCCACACTCCCTCTCTCAGGCCACCTCCAGCCCATGGCTGTGGCCTTTTCTGACCCAAAAGTGCAGCTCCCATTTGTTGAGAGGGCTAGGGGAGCCTAGCCAAGGAGATTCTAGCACAAAGTCAGGGAAATGAAGTTTTCTGGTTACTAGAGACACTGACCAATAGCAAGTCACATTTGGCTCTGTGCAAAACATTTCCTATTCTGAGATTATTTTTTCCTTTTCAGTACGTAGATCATCTATCTTTACAAAGGTCTCTGAGAGCATGGTGGCACACACCTGTAATCCCAGCACTCAGGAGGCTGAGGCAGGAGGATCATTGCAAGTTCGAGACCAGCCTGGGCTACAAAGTGAGCTCAAGGTCGGCCTGAACTGCATAGAGAGACCCTGTCTCAAAAACACACACACAAAAAAAACATGGGGCTGGAGATTTAGCTCAGTGGCGCAGCACATGCCTGGCTAGTATGAGGTCCTGAGTTCAATTCCAGATACCAAAAAAAGTCTCTGACAGTCATGTTAAGCAGGGGTTTTAACAGTTGAGAAATGAAAGTCTTCTTTGAAAATTCATTATTTGTGATTTCTTCCCAAAGAAAAATTGGTAAATGCATGAAATCTTTCATGCAGTTTTAAGAATCACTGCAGGCAGAGCACTTGCGTAGCATGCACGACGCCTTGAGTTTGATCCCCACTGCTTCAACCAATGAACAAACAAACAAAAACCTATTAAGTATAATGCCTAGCAAGGAATAGATGACCGAGTGAACTAACTTTTTCCTAAGTGGAGAAGGAAACCAACATTTGTGGAGGGCCTATAAAGTATTATAAAGTAGGCACAAACGATTAACTTCACAGCAGGACTGGTCGGCCATGTAATAAGTCCAGTTTACAGTTTGAGGAAAGTGAGGTTTAGAAAAAACAAGCCAACTGCCTCAGAGGCAGGATTTTAACCTATGCTTCTTAGTCTTTCCAGCAAGTAGATCCCTCCACAGTTCCCAAGTGACTGTCATTCATGCGACTTTCAAGGTTCAAAAGGTGCCACCAAAGGGCAATTACAGCCTCTCCCTAACCTTCCCTTTGTGCAGAATACAGACAACACAAAATAGCATTGTCAGACATTGCAATCGACCTCCCAGTCGTGGCTCCATAATTACAAAAACGTAATTTTTTTTCCAAAAAAAGTCCGGATTGGGTGCAATTATCTCATTTCATAAATTAAGGAATTGAGATGAAGCGTGGTCTAGTGAGTGGCAGAGTGCTGCTCCCCCCAGATCTCTCCTCAGTGCTTCGGTAGATGACATCCGAGAAACTTCGCCCTCCCACAGGCTTGCGCCTGACAGCGAGTGGCCTGGCCTCTGCCCGGCGGAGGGCGGGAAGAAGCCAGCAAAAGGGGCTGTCTTCTGGGGCGGGCACCAAAGTGGGACAGGATTTCTGGCAGCCAAAGGCCAGGCCCCCAGGCTCTGTTCTACCCTCGGATCCGCTGGGGTCCTTCCCATGCGGACCCCATCTTTTGGGTCAGCCAGGCCAACTCCTTCCCTTCCCCCATCCCACCCGGGAGACCCCGCGCTGTGCAGCTCACCGCGCTCCGGGGCTGCTCTCGCTGCCACGCCTGTCAAAGCTCTGCAAACATCCGGCTCCGCGGTGGAATGGGAACCGCCCCCTTGGGGGAGCCTCATTCCCAACCACTTCCGCCACACCTCCCACCTACTTCCGGTTTGCTCCCAGGTCCAGACAGGGCCTTCTAGGAGCCACGCCTACTTCCTGCACTCTCCCGCCAAAATGCCTGCGGGAGGGAGGGATAGTGAACTTTCCGACTCAGCACTCCTTCAGTGGAGTGGTTTGGAACCATTTCGTTCCGCTTTCTGAGATACTGGAATCTCTGGAAGGTTTTGGACTCCTAGATTCCTATTGTTTCCTAACACAGTGTGGCCTTACAAGTACTCCCAAACTCCCGGTCCTGAATACCGATGGGGTTTAACTCTTAGGATTCTTTTCAGAGAGGAAATTTGGAAACCAACGATAGTTTCCGGGAGGAGCAGAGATGAGGACATTCACTTCCGGTGAGGTTTTGTTTTGTTTTTGTTTGGTTTGGTTTAGTTTTTTTCCGGACCCGTCATGGAGGTTGCGCTCTTGGCGGGGAAAATCCTACAGCTTAGTGAGTGGCCTGAGATGCAGGCGACCCTTAGCCCTGGCTAGTTGGTCCCAGCGTCCTTTGGTCAACTCTACTCCGAGCCCCTTGCCCTGTCGAGCCTAGGATCCAACTCCAGTGCCCTCCAAGTCGCTAGGGGCTAAACAGCCTTCCAGCCGCGCAGCCCGCAGCCTCCCGAGCCTAGCAGAGCCCGCCGGGCCTCCCGCACCTTTCCCCGCCCCCTCACTGTTTCCGATCTCCCCACAGCCCCTGACTCGCGCCCGCATCCGAACCCAGGATGGAGCGTTTCGGGAGAAGGCTGCGCTGGGGGCCCCAGAGACTCCTCGCCGGCGCTGAACCGAGCCGTCCTCCCCCTAAGCAGCCTCCCCCTGGGCCTGGCCCTAGGCCCCTCACTAGCGAGGACACAGCGCTTGGGGGTCTGGTGTGCCGGGGAGCCCCTGCAGCCCGAACTGCGCTGGGGGCCGCTACAAGAAAACTCTGCCTCTGCAGAGAAAGGCCAGGGAGTGAAACCACAGTTGGAGGAGGTACTAAGGGCATCTCCCTTTAGTGACTGAAACTTGACGGGGAGGTTTGGACATGTCTGGGTAACTCTCCAGTTCGAGGTTTGTCCCTTCTCAGTGAACAGTAGTTTTCCCCACAACTGCTGTCGGTGAGGAATGGAGATGCGAAAAGTTACAAGCTGGATTGGCGCTTGTGTCAGCAGTGACAGGGCCCAGAGCTAAGGTTATTGACATTCTAGTCCTAGCCTTGTCACGTGGCTGCCTAAAATACATGCCTTGTTTAACTTGTCTGTCAGAGAAAGCAAAGGCCCTCTCCACATTATTTGGAGAAACAAACGAAATAATGCAGGTAAAGCTTTTAACTGCATAAGTACTATTTTTCACACCGTTGGGAAGGAGATAAGGGGACACTCCTTTTGGCTGACAGTGAACGAAGAGTCAGACAGCACTGTCATATTTTTTGTTTTGTTTTGTTTTTGAGATGGGGTCTTGCTATGCAGTTCAGGCGAGCCTCAAACTAGGGCAAGCCTTCTGCCTCAGTCTCCCCAGTGTGGGGTTACAGGCATTCACCAAGTCTTGCTTGTCACATGTTTTTGTACTTGGTGCTGGGAATCAGACAGGGCTTTTTGCATGTATGGCAAGTCTTGTTATGACCCAAGCTCAGGAGCACCGCCATGGAGAGGTACACTGGACATGCTAAGCTTACAGGAGTTTCAGTTTATTTTTGGTACCAGGAATCAAACTCAGGACCTCACGTTTCATTTTATATTTATGCCAAAAGCCAGGCACAGTGATGTACCCTTATAATCCCAGCCCTAGGGAGGCTGAGGCAGGAGGATCACCTGGTGAATTGAAAGCCAGCCTGGCCTACATAGTAAGTTCAAGGCCAGCCTGAAGTACATAGCAAGAGCCTGTCTAAAATAAAATAAAATAAAATAAAATCTGTCTCAGGTAAAATTTCAGCCAGTTTTCTTTTTCTTTTTCTTCTTGTTTTTATTGCCCACCTCAAGCAAATTTATTTATTTTAGGACCGTCCACTTCCATGGGGAGCCACATTGGCCTGTGAGCAAAGCTTAGCCTGGATCAGGTAAGTTCCAAGACAAGGTGTACTGAGAATGTCCTTAGTGGCTGGCTGGCAGAGACCTGCATGGAACCTGAAGTTGCTATAATTCCGTAGGCAGGGATCTTTTCCCATGCGTATTCTGAAGGCGCAGTATCCTTTAGGAGTTAGGCTTCCCAGGGGCTGGGCTTCTCATGTGCACTTCTTGAAGCCGATCTGCTGAGCCTGCTGCTCTGCTTTGCTTTGCAGCTTGGTGCAGCGAGGCAGGCTGGAGAGTGAGGGAAATGTGGCCCTGGTTCGCATTAAAGAGCGGCTCCACCTGCAGGTGCACAGGGTCGTGCTGCCAGGCTCGGAGCTGCTGATGTGGTCCCCGGCTTCCCCAGAGAGCCCCTGCCCCTCGCAACCTTGGCTGGAGGAGGAGACACCTGTGGTGGCCGTGGCAGAAGTAGAGTCTGCCATGCAGGAAGAAGTAGCCTCACTCAAGAAGGCTGCAGCAGAGGGTTCCACGGGTATGTGCCAAATGAACACCTGCTCCCCTGGGGACCACTTAACCAACCTGTGCTGGGACAAAGTGGAGTTTATGGTGCTGCACTGCGAGAAAATACTAGAATCTTAGTTCCTTTCAGAACATTGTTGGGGACGGGGTTGTTGCTTGGCATGCACAAGGCCCCAGATCCCTTCTCAGCAATGCAAAATAACTAAAAATCTGGCTTAAAGTAGACCTGTTAGTGTGAGATGAGAAAACAGGCCTTGATCAGGATTGGATCAGGAGTGTGACATCATAGCTGAGGATTGGGCCGGTGTGGTGGTACACGCCTGTAATTTCAGCACTCAGAAGGCTCTGAATTTGAGATCAGCCTGGACTACATAATGAGTTCAAGTCCAGCCTCGTGAACCTAATAGCAAGACCTTGCCTCAAACAAAACAAACAAAAAACCCCGGTAGGTAGGATTGGTAGCACTGGAAAGGCTAGAATTTTCAGGCAGTTGATATGAAAGTATCTTAGACTATAAACTCATTAATGGAGATAGACATTGGGGTGTGATGAGTGTTTTCCTTCAAAGGAATAAGAAAGGGATCTGTGGGCTGGGGATTTAGCTCAGTGGCTTAAGTGCTTGCCTGGTAAGCGCAAGGTCGTGAGTTCAATCCCCAGTACCAAAAAAAAAAAAAAAAAAGGGATCTGTAATTGTTATCTTCCTAAGAGCCTCCTGGGGTAATAAGAAAGTGAGCTGTGTACAAAGTTTCTGATTTCTTCTGTTTCCTCTCTACTGTTGGGGCAGGGGAGACAGGTGAGAGCTTGTGTGGGGAGGTGAGACCTTGAATGGCGTCCTGTGTGTCTCCAGGGCCACTGGGGACCCTTCCTTGGTAGGGCTTGTACAGAGCTTTGAGAGTAGACGGGAGTGTGCACCTCATGCCCAGGAAAGACCAGTGTCACTACTCCCATGGAGCGGCAGGGGCTGGCTGGGAGAGACACAGCCTGCAATCCAAGGAAGGCCAGCTGCTGTCATGTTTGACTGACCCCAACCCTTGCCTGTTG
>PVJX010049256.1:0-11144 GCA_004027295.1 Dolichotis patagonum
CATTGTGGATGTGTCCCAGATCCGGTTCTAGCTCTGTCTGTCTGTCAGTAGCTTTTTCAAAGCTCACCTTCAGCGCAAAGATCTTTTTTATTCATTGTAGTTGCCTCACTGTGTTTTTTTTATCAGTCTCTTTCTTTGGCTGAGTATACTCTTTGATGCTTTGTGTAGCTGGGCAAAGCATTCTGCAGTGTCAGCCTTGTGTTTGGTTGTCTTTTTTTTTTTTAATCTCTGTGACCCAGAGGTAATTTGGGCCTGTAGTTTTGGAACAGGTCCCTTTTTAGCAAGGGAACTGGAAAGTTTGAAGATAGAAACTTGGGTTAGACCTCTTTTTTTTATGTTATACCTTCCAGGTCAGAAAAATGACCTCTTTTTGGGACACCAGTGACTCTAACAATAGTCATATAGTTTTTGGATAATGACCCAATAGTCTGTGTCATTACCAAGTGTTCAATTCTACTATCTACCAGGAAAATCCATGCATTGGCCTTTTACTTTCTGGTTTGGCATAGTCTTAGTAATCTTTAGTTCCTGTCAGTCCAATGAGACCAGTATCTGACTTTTTCCTGAGGATGTGTTGTAGTCAGGGGTTATAGAGAGAACAATTAGAATAAGGACATGGAGTTTATAATATTATTTTTATGATGGTCACCCAGAGTTAACATAAGAAAATGCAGGAAATCTATTCACAACACCAAAAACATAAAATAGTTAGTCAAGGGCCTAAATCCCACAGCAATGTCCCAGATGAGTCCAGATAAGTCCAGAACTCATGACAATGCCTCCCACGAGTCCAAATGGAGGTCTAGAGCCCACAAGAAGGACTCACGCCAATCTCTTTTATGGATCCGTGCTGGGAAGGCCCAAAGGTCAGCGGTGGAAACTAGGAAGTCTATGCCAGCGGGGTGAAGGAGCTGTGCTGATAGGTTGAGGGTTCTACGCTGGAGCCAAGAAGTCACACTCACAACGAAGACCAGGGCTGTCCTGAAAAGCACCACAGCCATCCTCAGCGACACAGAGGCCCCGAGTTCCTCTGACAACAAGTATAGTCGAGTACGTGCCAGGAAGCCAGCGTGATGAGTCCATCCTGGAGACCAAACAGCACACGTCTTTCCCTCCGGAGCCAGGAAGCAATGCTCAGTGTGAGGACCAGAGCTTCTCCAGGAGAACCTAACAGCTCAAACAGCAACTCGTAGGAGACCTCACAATGCCTCACGCACTAATGCCTCAACGCCCCAACACCTTAACGTTCTCAACGCTCCCAAAGCTCTCTCCTTCTCCATGTCTCCATTTATGCTGGCAACTCTCCTCAGGTGAAACATCTACACTCAGCAGCATGGAGATGTAATCCAGCTGGTGTTAAGTTGACCACCAGTTTTTAATCCATACAGGATGACAGCCTTTTTCAGGCATCCTCCTAGTTTTGAAATTTTTATCATCTGTTTCATCAGTTTTGGGCATTTTTTTGAGAGTCCATGCTTTAACATTGCATGCATTGATTCCAGTCTAGCTTTGATCAACTGGCAGATCCTAGCTTGGTTTGGATCTTGTTTTGTCAGTGTGCTCATCTTTTTGTCTGCTAGTGATTTTTGTCTTTTTTCCTGTGAGTGCTGTGGTCAACATCTGTTTTTCAAGCCTCCTATCAGCTTTTTGTCTGGCCTTATGTTCATGATTTACATATACTTTGGTAGTTACTTCTGAAAGTGCGGTTACATTCATGCCAGAAAAACCCTCTAACTTTTATCAGTGAGTAGACAGGGCTGAAGCCATATGGGTCTAGTCTGATACATATTTAACTATGAGTCTGGGTAGGGAAACCCATCCTGATGTCCTGGGGGTCCTCTGTTTCCATACTATGAATAATTCAACTTATTTTTGTTCTTACTCCCCACCCCTACCCCTGCCAGCCGATTACCAACAAAGGAAGGCCAATCTGTTTCTAAAGCACTTCTTAACCTTGGGGAGGGGGGGAGAATGTCAGCTTTATTTTATAGTTTCCTGGATAGCTTCTTTTAAAGTTAGCCTACATACATTTTAGAGAGGTGGGTTGTAATATTTTTTCTATTATATCTACTCTGTTGCAATGTAAATTACTTATAATGCATTTTTGTTTTATGGCAATTTGATCATTTCCCTTACAGGAGGCTTTAGAAGAAACAACCTGAGCTCCATCAAATTAACAAGTAACCAAACATTTCTCAATAAACTATTTCTACAAGTTTTTCTCAACATATGTAAGCCTTCCAGTCTTGTCATTATCTCTCTTTTTATCTCTTTAGCAGGACAAGACTTTTACCATGCAAAATCTTCTCATATCAAAAGTGTATCCCTTATAGTTATATCCTTTTAAACATTTTTCTCTCATACAGTAAACTTTATACTACAAATGTAAATGTATGCATTTGGATTTTACAGTGGCTTTTTCCCCTCAGATTGTTACTTTATAAATTTGACTGCCAGCAGGCCTCTGAATAGTCCTGAGTCAGTGTTCTTATCTTAAACCAACAGAGAGCAGAGAAATGAGAACGTTAAGCCTGTAACTGCAATTTAAGAATTTACAAATGCTCAAGAAATGCTTTGTGCACATCAATTCAAGCTGGAGACCAAAAATACATATACTAATTAGTTAAAATTTGTAATGCTGGTGATGCTGAACAAGAGCTGGGCTTGGGGTTCTTGAAGCCAGGAGAAGACTCCAGGCTCTGACTTGCTCCATGCTCACTGTGAAATGAAAAGATGACCTCTTGTTGCCATCATCACCCTGTTTCACAGTGTGCTCTACTTTTTCTCTTATCAGCCTGCCTGTGACACCCCACTTGTGTATTCTGGCACACTAAAACTAAGCAGATTTTTCATGTCTGCCCTTATAGCACAAATACTTTTCTCAATTACTTTTGTCTTCTGGCTACCTAGACCATTTTCTTCAGCCCACAGTGAGCCCAGATGACCTCAGACACACACTACATTTGACCTCAGACACATGCACACACACACACACACACACACTCATCTCATTTTGCAGTTGTTTTCATTCAGATGTCAGTTTCTTTAGTTTCTCACATTGCAGGCCAGTCCCACAATTCTGACACTCTTGAGTTTCTTGCTGTGGGACATTCCAGTATTCCATTTGGCAATCTCATTGCAGGCCTGTCCTGAAAATTATTTAAGAGTCTCCTGCAAGCTGTTCTTCACGTAGGCATGTCCCATGAGCTATGAGAGAGCAACTCTCACCATAGGCCTCTGCATTTCATTTAGGGTTGTAGGTTTTATCTGACTCAATCTATGTCAGATTAGTAGGTACACCCCCCCCCCAGCTGATCAGGCTCCCTTTCTGTCCTGATGGGGTGGGTTTTCCCCCTTAGGCCTCCAAAACCTTATTGTGGCCCTGTAGTAGGATGTTATTCCAGAATCACTCTGAATTCCTGCAGGGTTCATTTGTGCTGACAGGGGAGAGGTCTGTGAGAGGGCTGATATCCTCTCCTAGCTGAAGTTTCACCTGGTGGTGCCAGAGGTCTCACAACTCCTGCAGCTCATGCCTTCTTGGGCCAGCAGACAAATGAGACAGAAATCTGTCATCTATTGTTCTTTTGTGATCACCAGAAATGTTGCAGAATCCAAGATACAGAAGAGAAACTGTATCCTTTCTCTTTTTGGTTTCTGGAGGCCATTGCATTTCTTGGAATCGGATCCTACATGCTGTCTGCAAAGGGAAGTTTTATTTCTAGGATTTTAGATGCATATCAACCTGGCCGAGCTCCTGTCAAAAGTGCTGAGCCTTAGAACAAAGAAAAGGTTCTAGTTTTGCACATTTAGCTAAGGAGTTTGGCCTTTTGAAACTGGGAGTGTGGGGCAAATGAGGACACAGAGACAAGACAAAGCAATTAATAACCTTAAAAGAAGACAGAGCCTTATGAATCCTGTGAGAACAATATAACGTAAACTTTGTTTATAGGTCACAGCTGCCAATCTTATCTGTACCAGAAAAAGGATATAGCTACAGGCGAGAAGTGGGAGACTTGAGGGGGATTGTTCTTTAAGTCATGCTTCAATGCAAAGTTCTGATAGTATTTTTTTGATACTAGTTCCCCATGCTTTGATAATTGTACTTGTATGTAAGATGCCAACATTATTATTGAGACGGTATATAGGAAGTACTTTGGCATCATTCTTGTCTGTCTAAAATTATTTCAAGATAGACTAAAATAATCAACAGAATTCATTCAGAGAAATCCATTTAAGAGCATTTTATTTAAGTGTAAAGCAAATGTGTATTTGCCCATATACATGTATGTAACATCTATATTTCTTTAGGGAATTTTTAAGCAATAATTTTGATGATCTGCCTCCTTCTTTTCCTCGCTTGGTCATTTGTTGCCAAAGAAGAATGGGTTTGCTGCAAAGCTCTGGCCCCAGCAGGGCTTGCACAGCCCCACAGCACATCTCAGGCTGCTTGCTACAGATCAAGAGTCTTGGGAGCTCCTTGGTGCTGATGGCAAAGGGCCAAAGTTTCTGGCCCACAGAGGGATGGTCCCAAGTCTTCATTTGCTTTAAGCCATGCACAATTATGCATAAAGCATAATACTTTTAATGATGATAAACGTATATTCCTGGGTCTACATGGTTACTATGCTACATTTTAATCATTATTTTAGAATGTACCCCTACTTACTAAAAATAGGTTTAACCAGTGTGCTGTGCTGTCCTGACAGCACCCTCACATGTCTTTTATCCCCTGTGCTCTTTGACTGACTGACCATGCTTTGGTGATGTAGGAAACAACCTCTCAGCACGTTTCTTAGGACAGACTTGTTTTTAGGAGATGCATGACTGCAGATGAGTGTGGCTGGCAGGGAGGACTGTGACTTGATGGCAGTCCCTCTGGAGTGGGGGGGATGGCTTCCTGCCACAGGTCTGCCAGGCAGAGGCTTTGTGAGAGAGCAATCAGGTCTTCAGTGTGGGCTCTGCCATCAGGGCTGCACTCTTTCTGGAGGTCTTGGGAGAATCTGTCTCCTTTCTCTTTCTGGCTTCTGGAGGCCATTGCATTCCTTGGAATCTGGTCCTATTTGCTGTCTGCAAAGCAGCAGCATAGCATTTTCCAATCTCTTTTTCTGATTCTTTTGGGGACCCAGACAATCCAGGATGACGTCCCCATCTTAACATCTTCACTTAGTCACATCTGGTAAGTCAGTTTTGCTGTGGAAGACGATGTAGTCACAGGCTGTGGAGACTAGGTGTGGACATTTTTGGGGGCCATTATTTTGTCTACCATACTTACTTCTGGGTTTCATCCTAAGATGTGGGGTGCAAGACACAGCTCCTTCACTTTTGCTTTGAAGGAGGCATCCTAACATACCAGACCACAGCACCTCCAGAAGTCTCACAGGGTGACAGTGCCTTTAGTTTTCATACAAATGATCTCCCACCATCTGTGAGTCTGTATTTTTCAGCCACAAGGAATTTGCCATTTGCAGATGAATAGACCCTTTCAGCAAAATGTCAAGGGTATCAGGACAAAGACCTGTTTAAGGATCCTGGAACTGAAGTATGGCATGGGGTGTGCATGCTGACAAATCTCTGAGAGAACCAGGTGAATGCATGCTCTCTTCCCAACCTTTTGGTTTTATGTATGAACTGAGATGAATTTTAGAAGGAATAGCTTCATTGATAGGTGTAGTCCAAGAAGCAGAAGCTGGATTAAGCCTTTGAGTAAGAAAACCACAACTTCGAGGTCAGTTGCAATTCCAATGGTCACATGATTAATCATATAATAATACGTTTCATTCACAAGGCTGATTTCTCCTATGCAAAGCTCAAGTAGATAACATAACTGGAGTCCAGCATATCTTTCAAGTCCTTCATGGAAGTGTTATTCTTTCATGGAAGATTTCACCGAAGTCTTTCATGGAAGGGAAGGTCTCCCAGGAGAGACACTCTCCGTGTGAAGATCTGTGGAAGTCAAATGATGTCATACCCTGGCTTCCAGCACAGACTTGCTGGCTTCCAGTGCAGATTCCTCAGCCTTCTTGCATAGACCCTTTATCTTTCCATCACAGACCTGTTGGCCTCCTGAATAGACTTGCATGGGACCCTGCAGTGAGCTCCAGACCTTTAA
Organism: Dolichotis patagonum; assembly: GCA_004027295.1. Classification (NCBI taxonomy): domain Eukaryota; kingdom Metazoa; phylum Chordata; class Mammalia; order Rodentia; family Caviidae; genus Dolichotis; species Dolichotis patagonum. Next base: position 6,110 of record PVJX010049256.1, read on the forward strand.
ATGAATCTTTTAGTCTGCAGTGTGCAGACAGACCCTTTGCACTCTTCCTCATCTGGCTCTGTCAGTAGCCATGGTAAGCCAGTCTTGTAAGTCCTTATGTATTTGTATATCTTGTGTTACATCTGTTTGTCTAGTAAACACTGACTGATGCAGCATGGATGGTTTGTGGTCATCTCTACTTGAAGATAAGCTATTGTTAGTTCTCCTGGTGTACAAAGGCTTCCAAATCACTCCAGTTCCTGACTCTTTTATTTTCCAGTGTCACAGAGCCAGAATGTGAAGGCTTCTTATGTTGTCAGTGGCCAAGAACATAAATTTGAAGCTAGTGGCTAGCAATTAAAAAATATCATCTCATCTCGGCTCATCAAAATATACTGACAGCAAGATAAGTACCCAAACCACAGACCTTGAGAAAATATTTATAAATCATGCATCTGGCTAAGGACTTGTATACACATCTTACAAATTACTTATCAAAATAAACAAATTTTTAAAGGAATGCAAAACAATCTCGATTTTAGCAGGATCTGTGCTTCAGCACAGGGGTAAGTACATAGGACGGAGCTCCCCTAAACTAAAACCCTACGTTTTACTAAACTGCCTATGCTGGACTTGAACTTGCAATCCTCCTGCCTCAGCTTCCCAAGAAGTTGGAATTATAGGCGTATACCACCATACCCAGCTACTGTCCTGGGTTTTTTTGTTTGTTTGTTTGTTTGTTTTAATGAAAGTCTTAAACACACACAAAAGATGTAGTCAATAAGCACATGAAATAAGGCTATTATCAGCAAATCACACCATCATTAGCAAATAGTAAATGTATATTGAAATTATATTATAATCTACATATTCACTAAATTGGATAAAATTGAAAAAGACTGACCATACCAAATGCTGTCAGCATCATGAAGCAATTGATTCTCTAGTCACCATGCAAAATAGTATCTCTACTTTGGAAAATTACTTGGAAGATTTGTATATAGCAATTATATTTACAACAATGTTCATAGTAACCCCATTAATAATAATTCAAAACAGAAAACAATCAAAAGATTCACCAACAATAGGATAAACAAATGATAGTGTGTTAATACAATAAAACTATTGTTACATATTGACAAGGATGGATTTTGAAGGTATTATATTCAGTTGAAGAACAGTCAGGACAGTTTGCATAGAGCATAGTTTCATGTGTTAGAAAGCTCAGAGGGAAGAGAGTCCGCTACTCATACCAAGAAACCCAAATAGGTGAAGAAGTCAGGACTCAAGAGAGGACCTGCCAGCTCAAGGTTGACTGCACTTGGAGAGGTGCATGAGTAGATAGATATGGGGACAAGGCAGATTCATTCCAGCTGGAGAAGGGGCGGAGCACGGAAAGGAAGCAACCTGCAGGTTAGAGTGGAATCAGAGGAGGCTTGGTGAACTGCTAGTGTTTAAGATAAAAGACGGACAGCGCAGAAAAGATGCAATGTCTGTCCCTATAAATATGAAGTAGAAATGAGAGTACCATGCTCTAAATCATGGTTTCTAATTTCCATTCTTCTCAGAAAGAAACAAGTGCTGTTTGGAGAAATAGCTATTTTGGGCACATTTTATTGTGTGAAATTAATGAAGTGCTGTTTTGGGAACCACAAACTCACAATGGCTACTTTTACATCCTTCCCTAAGGGAGAATAAAGGCCAGGGATTACGGGTACAATCGTTTGGAGATTTCCCATGACCTCATTAAGAGTGGGCTGTCTTCTCCCGCCTACTAATACTAAGACTAAGCCTGCTAAGACTAAGCTGAAAACGACTAAGACTACTAACACTAAAGATGCATCAGGGAAGGATCCTCATTAGTTTAAAATCACTAACATCCACTGAGTCATCCAGTAATCTCCTCACATTGATTTTCCTCAATCAGTAAATACTGAGGTTCTGGCTACCTTGTGGTCTTTTGCTCCCAGGGAAGAACTGGTCATCCAAGATCCCTACTGTACCACCATTTTGACTCTTGTTTTTTTCTTCCTGCCATGCACCATAACTCCTGGCAGAAGACTAAGCCCACTGTAGAGTTCTCCATTAGTGCTAGTGGAACCACAGGGAGAGGACAGGAAGTGAGGGTGACTCGGCTGAGGAGCGAATGGTTGACCTGCAGTGCAAAAACACACAGGCTTTTTGAGAAGTGAATGATTAAACAATAAGAAGTTTAGGTTAGTGAGGCATGTTGTGTCTGGCTGTTGTCCTTCTCCTTTACCCCAGAAAACTGCAGCCTTGAGAAATGTCCTTGCCACAATTATTTTTTCTTCTGTGTTTTTCAGTTATACTGATATTCTAAATACAAGCTGGAGAGCTCTTGGTTTCAGGGCTTTATCCTGGGAGTCTCCTTAATGCTGGGACTCTTGGTTGAAATAGCTTCTCTGGGCCCTCTTGGTGACTGAACTAAATCTTTTCCCCAAGTAATCATTCATCCTCTATACCACCATGGTCACACTCTGTGACAAGAAGGACATGGGAGCCAGATGGAAAGGACTTCCGTTAGTTCAACTTGGGAAAATTGGAGTACCAAAGTAAAAACTGGTTACAGCCAATCAAAAGAAATAAAAATGCATGAGTGTGGCGATAATCTTAGCACTTGGGGAGGCTGAGGAAGGAGGATCAAAAGTTCCAGCCTAGCCTGGGCAATTTATTGACTTAGCGAGATCCTGTCTCAGAATAAGGAATAAAAATAAAAGCTGGGATGTAGCTCAGTGTGGAGACTCCTGTAAAGCCCAGTCCTGCAAGATACCTATGAGTCTGTACTGCTTAAAACTTGTCAATAAGTTAGTTGATATTCAGCAGAATCCCAACTATTTAATATGGAAAAATCAATGGTGAGGTTAGAAAATCACATCACTGTAATGAATTATGTGATTTAGGTGAGAATCAATGAAGGCTGCAACTCAGGAGTAAATCTTCCATAAGATAAGGGTAACTACATGAATTCAAAGCAACTCAGTTTAGGGTGCTCCTTAGCTAAGAAATGTAACATATTTATTAATTAATTTTAGAGTGGACAAATTTAGCAGACACTTTCTTTCTTTCTTTTTCTTTTTTTCCTGTCGGTTTTTTTTTTTTTTTTTTTTTTTTTTGAGACAGGTTGCTGTTATAATAGTCCAGGCTAGCCTTGAGCTCACTATGTAGCCCAGGCTGGCCTTGAACGCCTGCCTCAGCCTCCCAAGTGCTGGGATTACAGTTGTGCATAGCAGGCCCGGCTAGTAGACACTTTATAAACCAAGTAGTAAAATTCAGAATCTCCACTAATGAGACACACGAACATCACATACTTCTTGATAAATGAGAAGACAACAACATTTCTGGGATAGTCCTCTGAAACATGAATAATTGGGCCAAGGATATAGTTCAGCGGCACAGAGTGCCTGTCTGGCAAGTACGTGGCCATGAGTTTGATTCTTGGTACAAAATAATACTACTAATAATAAGTTGGGTGTGGTGGCACATGCCTGTAATCCCAGCACTTGGGAGGCTGAGACAGGAGGATCATTGCAAGTTTGAGACCAACCTGAGCTACAAAGTGAGCTCAAGGGCGGCCTGAACTGCAGTGAGACCTTGTCTCAAAAAGACAAAAAATAAATAACATAACATAAAATAAAATACATAAAAAATAAATCATGAATAATCATAAGAATCTAACTATCCCAAATTGGGAGATATTCTACTGAGTGACAAGCCTACACTCTTGAACAATGTGATTATTGTGAAAGACAAGGGAAAAACTAAAGAACTCCAGATGTGAGGAAACTAAAGGATTTGACAACTAAATGCAGCCCATAATTCTGGATTGGATCCTGGATTGGACAGAAAAAGATGATTTTAAAGACACTCGATTGGACAGGGCACAAGATGGTAGACTGGTAGGTAGCAGGAGAGAGACCGTCTCTGAGAGAGACAGCTCAAATGCCAGAATAAAACACCCTGGAGAGACCCAAACAGAGAGAGATAGACTCTCACAACCCAGAAAGTAACTAAAGTGTGAAAACCTGCTCGAATATGAGGTCCTGGGGCTACTATTAGTGAAGATAAGATCAGCAAGCACGGCACCCTCCTCGAGCTGCCTGAACCCTGCCTGACCTGAAAAAGTGATCTGCACCAAGTGACTGGCTTGAGCCGCCGGAGCTCGGAGCTGAACAGCCCTGCGTGCAGCTCACCGGACCGGCTCTGCACACGACCCACCCAGAGGCACGGTGGATTCCCACTGCAACCACGCTAAAATCAGAGGTCGGGCAGTCCAGCTGTTCTCGGGGACACGGTGAGTGACGGGAATAAGACCCTACCATGGGAAAGGGGAAACCGACTGGATGACATGTTGGATTTGGGCAGGACAGCCCTAATTCCATAAGGAAGTGGCTTCAGCTGGTTACTCCCCTCGCCGAGCGGATTGGTGGAATCTGCTTGAAATAGGCCACGCCCCTGGCGGGGACCCAGTTACTTCCCTGAGTTCAGTGCACACTGATGCAGTGAAGGCCTGCAAAGGTTGACTGGCCCATAAGGGAAGAAGTAGCGTATAACTGCCCGTGGGTGATCTCTAATCTCTGATAACCTATTGAAGAGGGCTAAAGCTCCTAGCCTGCACCCTCTAGAGGAGCCTTAAACAACAAGAAAAGGGTCTGGAAATTACACTGTACACTTGTATGGAAGGAGCCAAAAGCATGACTAAAGGGAGAAATAAGAAAACACTCCCAGCCCCCAACCCTGAGAACATCGATCCAGGAGAGGCAAATACAAAAGAGACAGAGGGCAACAAAAATGCAACATCAAACACAGTGTTAGTGGACATAAAGAGATATCTTCAGGACCTCGTAAGTGGGACCAAAACTGAAATATTAATTCAAATTAAACAAGAGATAAGTAGATTAATAAAAGGACTGGGCACCTCTCAAGAAGACACAGACAGAAGAATGGAGGAACAAAAATGGAGAGAAAAATTTAATGAGGAATTCAGAAAAAACTTAGAATTTATGAAACAGATTCAAAGAGATTATCAGGAAACTAA
>PVJX010049257.1:0-11151 GCA_004027295.1 Dolichotis patagonum
ATGGTAAGCATGAGGCCCCATCTCATAGCTTCGAAGTCTTTCAAAGTTTTAAATCATCAGTTGGAATGGTGTTATCCTGTTTTGTTTGACTATATCATACGTGATGATATGAACAGCTGTTTTGAAGAAAACATTATGACAGTTATTGCTGATTTAATATTATCCTTCTTAGAAGTCCTACCATGCTTTTTTTGTTCTATTACCATTGGTTCTGTCTACCACATTGTGTCTTATTGCAATTTGAATATGTGTGATAGTTCAAACAAATTTTTTTCTTTTTTATCAAAAATGAGATATTATGATACACATTGATCATTTTCTGTTATTCGGTTCAGAAAGCCCTGTAATTCTTTCACTCTATGCATGGCTTTATACTATTGTGTTATGTTTGATATTATTGTATTTGAAACTATGCTCAACTATAGCAGAGTAAGAGATATGGTGTTAGATATTGTTGATGTCCAGTTGACTTAATGTAAAGTACTGTTTTGCCTATGTTGTCCTGTTCTGATCTGCTCTGTACTGCCCCCTTTTCTTTTATTCTCTTTCAAATAAAAAAAAAGGAAAAAAAAATGAGGTGTCACGCCTTTTTAAAAAAATGCCGCGTACCGTGGGTGGCCAAAATGAGGCATCACACATGTGAAAGAAACCCCCATCCTGCGGGTGGTCAAAACGAGGTGTCACACTTTTAAAAATAATCCCACATCCCACAGGGTGTCAAAACGAGGCATCACACTTGTGAAATAAATTCCATTTCCCTCAGGTGGTCAAAATGAGGCGTCACGCGTGTGAAAAAATCCCGCATCCCGGGGGTGTCAAAACGAGGTGTCACGCCTTTAAAAAAAAATCTCGCGTCCCATGGGTTGTCAAAATGAGGCATCACGCATGTGAAAAAATCCCATGTCCCACGGATGGTCACAATGAGGCGTCACGCATGTGAAAAAAATTCCGCATCCCACGGGTGGTGAAAAAGAGGCGTCACATGTGTGAAAAAAATCCCGCATCCCGTGAGTAGTCAAAACGCGGTGTCACGCTTTTAAAAAAAATTCCGTGTCCCGCCCGTGGTCAAAGGAGGTGTCACTCGTTTGAAAAAATCCCGTGTCCCGCGGGTGGTCAAAATGAGGCGTGATGCCTTTCAAAAAAATCCCGCATCCCACAGGGGGTTAAAACGAGATGTCACGCCTTTTAAAAATAATCCCGCATCCCGCGGGTGGTCAAAATGAGGTGTCACGTGTGAGAAAAAAATCCTGCATCCCGCAGGTGGTCAAAGCGAGGCGTACCGCATGGGAAAAAAATACCGCGTCTCGTGGGTGGTCAAAACGAGGTGTCCCGTGTGGGAAAAAAATCCCGCATCCCACGGGTGGTCAAAGAGAGGCATCACACATGTGAAAAAATCACGCCTTCCATGGGTGGTCAAAACGAGGTGTCACGCATGTGAAAAATATCCAGCATCCTGGGGGTGGTCACAATGAGGTGTCACACATGTGAAAAAATCCCGTGTCCAGCGGGGTGTCAAAATGAGGTGTCATGCATGTGAAAAAAATCCCGCGTCCCGCAAGTGGTCAAAATGAGGTGTCACGCATTTTAAACAACATCTCGCGTCCTTCGGGTAGTCAAAACGAGTCATCACGCATGTGAAAAAAGTCCCGCGTCCTGCAGGTGGTCAAAATGTGGCGTCATGCCTTTTAAAAAAAATCCTGCATCCCGCGTGTGGTCAAAATCAGGCGTCACGGGTGTGAAAAAAATCCCACATACCGCGGTTTGTCAAAATGAGGCACCACGCATGTGAAAAAAATCCCGCATCCCGCGGGTGGTCAAAATGAGGTGTCATGCCTTTTAAAAATATCCCGCGTCCCACGGGTGGTCAAAACGAGGCGTCATGCGTGTGAAAAAAATCCCGCATCCCATGGGTGGTCAAAATGAGGTGTCACGTGTGTGAAAAAAATCCCGGGTCCCGCGGGGGGTTACAACGAGGTGTCACACATTTTTAAAAATATCCCACATCCCACGGGTGGTCAAAATGAGGCATCACGCGTATGAAAAAAATCCCACGTCCCGCAGGGGGTCAAAACGAGTTGTCACGCATGTGAAAAAAAACCCGCGGGTGGTCCAAAAGAGGCGTCATGCCATTTAAAAAAAAATCCCGGGTCCCACGGGGTGGCCAAAACGAGGCATCACACCTTTCAAAAAAAATCCCACGTCGCACGGGTTGTCAAAACAAGCCATCATACGTGTGAAAACATCCCGCGTCCCATGGGTGGTCAAAACGAGGTGTCCCACTTTTTAAAAAATCCCGCATCCCCCGGGTGGGCAAAACAAGGCATCACACGTGTGAAAAAAATTCCAAGTCCCGCGGGTGGTCAAAACGAGGCATCATGCATTTGAAAAATCCTGCATCCCACGGGGGGTCAAATTGAGGCGTCACGCATTTTAAAAAAAATCCCGCGTCCGCCAGGTGGTTAAAATGATGCATCACACCTTTTAAAAAAAATCGTGCATCCCGTGTGTGGTCAAAACGAGGCGTCACGCATGAGAAAAAAATCCCGCGTGCCGCGGGTGGTCAACACAAGATGTCACGCGTGTGAAAAAAATCCCGCGTCCTGCGGGGGGTCAAAACGAGGTGTCCCGCATGTGAAAAATATCCCGCATCCCACGGGGGGTCAAAACGAGGTGTCCCGCATGTGAAAAATATCCCGCATCCCACGGGTGGTCAAAATGAGGTGTCACGTGTGTAAAAGAAATCCCGCGTCCCGCAGGTGGTCAAAACGAGGCATCACGCGTTTAAAAAAATTCCGTGTCCAGCCGGTGGTCAAAACGAGGTGTCACGCATTTGAAAAAATCCTGCGTCCCGCGGGGGGTCAAAATGAGGCGTCACGCGTGTGAAAAAAGTCCCGCGTCACGTGGGTGGTGAAAACGAGGCATCACGCATGTGAAAACATCCCACGTCACGTGGGTGGTCAAAACGAGGTGTCACGCATGTAAAAAAAATCCTGTGTCATGCGGGTGGTCAAATCTAGACATCCTGCGTGTGAAAAAAATCCCGCATTTGCAGGTGCTCAAAATGAGGCGTCCCGCATGTAAAAAAAAAATCCTGCGTCTGCCTGGTGGTTAAAATGACGCATCACGCCTTTTAAAAAAATCCCGCGTCCTGCGTGTGGTCAAAACGAGGCGTCACGCGTGTGAAAAAATCCGGTGTCCCATGGGTGTTCAAAACGAGGTGTCACACATGTGAAAAATATCCAGCGTCCCATGGGTGGTCAAAACGAGGCGTCATGTGTGAGAAAAAAATCCCGCGTGCTGCGGGTGGTCAACACAAGACGTCACGCGTGTGAAAAAAATCCCGTGTTCTGCGGGGGGTCAAAACAAGGTGTCCCGCGTGTGAAAAATATCCCGCATCCCATGGGTGGTCAAAATGAGGCGTCACGCATGTGAAAAAATCCGCATCCCGCGGGTGTACAAAACGAGCAGTCACGCCTTTTAAAAAAAGTCCCACATCACGTGGGTGGTGAAAACGAGGCATCACGCATGTGAAAACATCCCGCGTCACGTGGGTAGTCAAAACCAAGCGTCACACATGTGAAAAAAATCCCGCGTCCCGTGTGAGGTCATAATGTGTCACGCATGTGAAAAAAATCCAGCATCTTGCGGGTGGTCAAAACGAGGCTCACGCGTGTGAATAAAATCACGCGTCCCGCGGGTGTTCAAAACAATCCGACACGCTTTTAAAAAAAATTCCGTGTCCCACAGGGGGTCAAAACGAGACATCACGCATGTGAAAAATCCCGTGTCCCACGGATGCTCAAAATGAGGCATCACACATGTGAAAAAATCCCACGTCACGCGAGTGGTCAAAACGAGGCGTCACACATGTGAAAAATATCACGCGTCCCGCGGGTGGTCAGAACGAGGCGTCACACGTGTGAAAAAATTCCCGTGTCCCGTGGGTGTTTAAAACCATGTGTCATGCCTGTGAAAAAAATCCCGCATCCCACTGGGTGTCAAAACGAGGGATCACGCCTTTTAAAAATATCCCGCGTCACACAGGGGGTTAAAACGAGGCATCACGCCTCTTAAAAAAAATCTCGCGTCCCGCGGGTGTTCAAAATGAGGCGTTATGCATGTGAAAAAAATCCCGCGTCCCAAGGGGGGTCAAAATGAGGCGTAATGCATGTGAAAATATCCCGCGTCTCGTGGGTGGTCAAAACAAGGCGTCACACATGTGAAAAATATCCAGCGTCCCACGGGTGGTCAAAAAGAGGCGTCAGGCATGTCAAAAAATCCCGTGTCCCGTGGGTGGTCAAAACGAGGCATCACACCTTTTAAAAAAAAATCCCGCATCCTGCCGGTTGGCAAACGAGGCGTCATGGGTGTGAAAAAAACCCCGCATCCTGTGGGGTGTCAAAACGAAGCATCATGCCTTTTAAAAAATTTCCCGCATCCCGGAGGGTGGCCAAAACGAGGCGTAATGCCATTTAAAAAAAATCCAGCCTCCCGCGGGTGGTCAAAACGAGGCATCATGTGTGTGAAAAAAATCCCGCGTCCTGCGGGTGGTCAGAACGAGGCGTCACGCATGTGAAAAATATCCAGCATCCGGCGGGTGGTTAAAACGAGGCATCACGCCTTTTAAAAATATCCCGTGTCCTGCCGGTTGGCCAAACGAGGCATCACGCCTGTGAAAAAAATCCCGCATCCCGCGGGTGGTCAAAATGAGGCATCATGCATGTGAAAAAATTCCAGCATCCCTCGGGTGGTCAGAAGGAAGGGTAACGTGTGAAAAAAATCCCGTGTCCCGCGGGGGTTCAAAACAAGGTGTCCCATGTGAAAAAAATCTCGTGTCCCGCCGGGTGTTAAAACGAAGCATCACGCCTTTTAAAAAATTTACCGCGTCCCGCGGGGTGGCCCAAATGAGGCGTCACGCCATTTAAAAAAAATCCAGCATCCCACGGGTGGTCAAAATGAGGCATCACGCATGTGAAAAAAAATCCTGCGTCCCGTGGGTGGTCAAAACGAGGTGTCACGCCTTTTTAAAAAATCCTGCGTCCCGCAGGGTGTCAATATGAGGCATCATACATTTTTAAAAAAATCCTGCATCCCGCGGGTGGTGAAAACGAGGCATCACGCATATGAAAATGTCCTGTGTCCCGCGGGGGGTCAAAACGAGGTGTCACGTCTTTTAAAAAAAGTCCCAGGTCCCTTGGGTGTTCAAAACGAGACGTCACGCGAGTGAAAACAATCCCGCGTGCTTCGGGGGGTCAAAACGAGGCGTCACGCATGTGAAAAACATCCCAAGTCCCGTGGGGGGTCAAAATGAGATGTCACGCCTTTTAAAAAAAATCCTGTGTCCCAAGGGGGGTCAAAACGAGGTGTCACACATGTGAAAAATATCCTGCGTCCCGCAGGGTGTCAAAACGAGGTGTCACGCATATTTAAAAAAAAATCCCGCATCTCGTGCAGGGTCAAAACGAGGCGTCACACCTTTTAAAAATAATCCTGTGTCCCGCATGTGGTGAGAAGCAGGTGCCACGCGTGTGAAAAAAATCCCGCATCCCGTGGGGGTACAAAACGAGGCGTCACGCCTTTAAAAAAATCCCGTGTCCCTTGGGTGGTCAAAATGTGGCATCACGCGTGTGAAAAATATCATGCATCCTGTGGGGTGTGAAAAGGAGACACCACGCATGTGAAAAAAATGCCGCATCCCGCAGGGGGTCAAAACAATGTGTCACACCTTTTAAAAAAATCCCGCGTCCCACGGGGGATCAAAACAAGGCATCACACATGTGAAAAAAGTCCCGCTTTCCGTGGGAGGTCAAAACAAGGCGTCATGCCATTTAAAAAAAATCCCACGTCCCACGTTGGGTGAAAACGAGGAGTCACACATTTGAAAAAAAATCCTGTGTCCTGCGGAGGGGTCAAAATGAGGCGTCAGGCCATGTAAAAAATATCCCGTGTCCCGCGGGGGGTCAAAACAAGGCATCACGCCTTTTTAAAAAAATCCTGCAACACCTGGGTGGAAAAAATGAGGCATCACGCCTTTTAAGAAAATCCCGCGTCCCGCGGGTGGTCAAAAGCAGCATCACCCGTGTGAAAAAAATCCAACGTCCCACGGGGGGTCAAAACGAGGCATCACGTGTGTGAAAAATAACCCCGTCCCGTGGGGGGTCAAATCAAGGTGTCACGACTTTTAAAAAAATCCCAATTCCCGCAGGGTGTCAAAATGAGGCGTCACACGTGAGAAAAAAATCCCGGGTCCCGCGTTGGGTCAAAATAAGGTGTCACGCCTTTTAAAAAAAATCCCGCGTCCCGAAGGGGGTCAAAACGAGGTGCCACACATGTGAAAAAAATCCTGCCTTCCACGGGGGGTCAAAATGAGGCGTCACGTCTTTTAAAAAAAATTCCACATCCCTCTCAGGTGGTCAAAACGAGATGTCACCCATGTGAAAAAAATCCTGCTACCTGCGGGGGGTCAAAACGAGGCATCACACCTTTTAAAAAAAATCCCGCGTCCCACGGGGGGGGCAAAACGAGGCGTCACGCATGTGAAAAATCTCCCACGTCCCGCGGGGCATCAAAACGAGGTGTCACGCCTTTTAAAAAAATCCTGCATCCCACGGGGGGGGTGTCAAAATGATGCGTCACACATGTGAAAAAAATCCTGCGTTCTACGGGGGTCAAAACGAGGCGTCACATGTGTGAAATCTCGAGGGATGCGGGATTTTTTTTAAAAGGCTTGACGTCTTGTTTTGACGCCTGGCGGGACGCGGCATTTTTTTCACATGCGTGACGCCTCATTTTTCAACACCCACGGGATGCAGGATTATTTTTAAAAGGCGTGATGCTCTGTTTTGACCCCCCCGCGGAACGCAGGATTTTTTTTAAATAGGCGTGATGCCTCGTTTTGACACCCCGCGGGAGGCGGGATATTTTTCACATGCGTGACGCCTCGTTTTGAGCCCCCGTGGAACACGGGAATATTTTTAAAAGGCATGACGCATCGTTTTGACACCCCGCGGGATGTGGGATTTTTTTCACACGTGTGATGCCTCGTTTTGACCCCCCCCCCCGCGAGATGCGGGATTTTTTTTTAAAAGACGTGATGCTTCGTTTTGATGCCCTCCGGGACGCGGGATTTTTTTTCACATGCGTGACGCCTGGTTTGACCCCCTGTGGGACGCGGGATATTTTCATATGCGTGACTCCTCGTTTTGACACCCCGCAGGAAGCGGGACTTTTTAAAATAGGCGTGGCACCTCGTTTTGACTCCCCGCGGGATGCGGGATTTTTTTCATATGCGTGATGCCTTGTTTTGACCGCCCGCTGGACGCAGGATTTTTTTAAAAAGGTGTGACGCCATGTTTAGAACCCCCGCGGGACATGGGATTTTTTGAAAAAGGTGTGATGCCTCGTTTTGACCCCCCGTGGGAGGCGTGACATTTTTCACATGCGTGACGCCTCATTTTGACCACCCGAGGGACGTGGGATTTTTTGTCAAAGGCGTGATGCCTCGTTTTGATGCCTCGCAGGATGCGGGATTTTTTTCACACGCGTGACACCTCGTTTTCACCACCCGCGGGATGCCGGATTTTTTTTAAATAGGCGTGATGCCTCATTTTGATGCACCGCGTGACGCGGGATTTTTTTAAAAAGGTGTGATGCCTTGTTTTGACCCCCTGCGTGACGCGGGATTTTTTTTTAAAAGGCGTGACAGCTCGTTTTGACCACCTGCAGGACGTGGGATTATTTTCACACGCGTAATGCCTCGTTTTGACCACCCGCGAGACGCGGAATTTTTTTCACAAGGGTGATGCCCCATTTTGACCACCCGTGGTATGCGGGAATTTTTTCACAGGTGTGACACCTGCTTTTGACCACCCGCGGTACGCAGGATTTTTTTCAAATGCATGACGCTTGGTTTTGACCATTCGCATGATGCGGGATTTTTTTCACACTTGTGATGATTCTTTTTGACCACCCGCGGGACGCGGGATTTTTTTCACACGTGTGACACCTCGTTTTGACCACCCGCGGGATGCGGGATTTTTTTCACATGTGTGACTCCTCCTTTTGACCACCCGTGGGATGCGGGATGTTTTTCAAATGGTGTGACGCCACATTTTGACCACCCTTGGGACATGGGATTTTTTTTAAAAGGCATGATGCCTCGTTTTGACACCCCACGGTATGCGGGATTTTTTTTCACATGCGTGACACCTCATTTTTACCACCCGTGGGACCAGGCATTTTTATCAAACGTGTGACGCCTCATTTTCAACACCCTTGGGACACGGGATTCTTTTAAAAGGCGTGATGCCTATTTTTGACCACCCGTGGGAGGCGGGATTTTTTTTCAAATGCATGATGCCTCATTTTGACCACTCGCGGGACGTGGGATTTTTTTTTACACACGTGATGCCTTGTTTTGACCACCCAGAGGACGCGGGATTTTTTTCACATGCATGACACCTCATTTTGACCACCCGCATGACGCGGTATTTTTTCACATGTGTGACACCTCATTTTGACCGCCCGCATGACGCGGGATTTTTTTCAAATGCGTGACACCTTGTTTTGACCATCTGGGGGATGTGGGATTTTTTTTGAAAGGTGTGATGCCTCGTTTTGACCTGCCACGTGACGCAGGATGTTTTTTTTTTTTTTTTTTTTTTTTTTTGGTACCGGGGATCGAACTCATGACCTCGGGCTTGCCAGGCAGGCGCTTAAGCCACTGAGCTAAATCCCCGGCCCGCAGGATGTTTTTTAAAAAGGTGTGACGCCTCGTTTTGACCACCCACGGGATGTGGGATTTTTCTTTAAAAGGCGTGATGCCTGGTTTTGACCACCCGTGGGACACGGGATGTTTTTCACATGCCTGAAGCCTCATTATGACCAACTGCAGGACGCGGGATTTTTTTCACACATGTGACGCCTCGTTTTACCATTCACGGTACGCGGATTTTTTTAAAGGGCACGATGCCTCTTTTTGACCACCCACGGGATGCGGGATATTTTTGACACATGTGACACCTCGTTTTGACCCCCCTCAGGATGCGGGATTTTTTTCACATGTGTGACACCTCGTTTTGACCACCCACGGGATGCGGGATTTTTATCAAATGCGTGACACCTCGTTTTGACCACCCGCGTGACACAGGATATTTTTAAAATGGGTGATGCCTAGTTTTGACTCCCCATGGTAGGCGGGATTTTTTCATATGTGTGACCCCTCGTTTTGACCACCCGCGGGACGCGGGATTTTTTTCACACGCATGACGCCTCGTTTTGACCACCCGCGGTATGCAGGGTTTTTTTCACATGTCAGAAGCCTCGTTTTACCACCCGCGGTATGTGGGATTCTTTTTAACATGCGTGATGCCTCGTTTTGACTACCCGCGGTACGCGGGATTTTTTTCACATGTGTGACGCCTCGTTTTGACCATCCGCAGGATGCGGGATTTTTTTTAAAAGGCGTGATGCCTTGTTTTGTCCACCAGCAGGATGTGGCATTTTTTCACACGCATGCTGCCTTGTTTTGACCACACGCGGGATGCGGGATTTTTTTCACCTGCGTGATGGCTCGTTTTGAACACCCTCAGGATTTGGGATTTTTTTCACACGTGTGACACCTCTTTTTGACCACCCATGGTACGTGGGATTATTTTTAAAAGGTGTGACGCCTCGTTTTGACCCCCCATGGGATGTGGGATTCTTTTTAAAAGGTGTGAGGCATCATTTTGACACCCGCAAGAAACAGGATTTTTTTCACACGTGTGACGTCTCATTTTGACACGCCGTGGGATGCGGGATTATTTTTAAAAGGCGTGACACATCGTTTTGACACCCTGTGGGACACAGGATTTTTTTATAAGGCGTGATGGCTCGTTTTGAACCCCCATGGGAAGCAGGAATTTTTTAAAAGGCGTGATGCCTCGTTTGGACACCCCGCCCGATGCAGTATTTTTTTAAAAGGCGCGACGCCTCGTTTTGACCACCCATGGGATGCGGGAATTTTTTCACACGCGTGACTCCTCCTTTTGACTCTCCGCGGGATGCGGGATATTTTTCGCACACGTCACGCCTCATTTTGAACACACGCAGGACGCGGGATTATTTTTAAAAGGCATGACGCCTCGTTTTGACCACCTGCAGGACACAGGAGATTTTTCACAGTGTGAAGCCTCATTATGACCAACTGCGGGACACAGGATTTTTTCACACGTGTGATGCCTCGTTTTGACCACCTGCGGGACACAGGATTTTTTTCACACGTGGGACGTCTCATTATTTTTTTTTTTTATTTAGAAGAGAATAAAACAAAATGAGGCAGTACAGAGCAGATCAGAACAGGACAACATAGGCAACACAGTACTTTACATTAAGTCAACTGGACATCAACAGTATCTAACACCATATCTCTTACTCTGCTATAGTTGAGCATAGTTTCAATTACAATAATATCAAACATAACACAATAATATAAAGCCATGCATAGAGTGAAAGAATTACAGGGCTTTCTGAACCGAATAACAGAAAATGATCAATGGGTACTATAATATCTCATTTTTGATAAAAAAGAAAAAAATTTGTTTGAACTATCACACATATTCAGATTCCAATAAGACACAATGTGGTAGATAGAACCAACAGTAATAGAACAAAAAAAGCATGGTAGGACTTCTAAGAGTGATAATATTAAATCAGCAATAGCTGTCATAATGTTTTCTTCAAAACAGCTGTTCATATCATCATGTATGATATAGTCAAACAAAACAGGATAACACCATTCCAACTGATGATTTAAAACTTTGAAAGACTTTGAAGTATGAGATGGGGCCTCATGCTTACCATAAAGTCTTATATACTCTTATCAAATCTCATATTAGTGAGACTATATGGTATTTACCCTTGTGAGTTTGGTTTATTTCACTTAAGAGAATGGTCTCAAGTCATGTCCATTCATTTATAAATATCTCGATGTGATCATTCTTTATAGCTGAGTAGTACTCCATTGTATAAAAATGCCACAACTTTTTTATCCATTCCTCAGTTGTTGGGCACTTAGGTTGTTTCCAAGATCTGGCTATTACAAATTGTGCTGCTATAAACATGGGTGCACATATATCACTGTGGTATGATGTTTTCAGTTCTTCTGGGAAT
>PVJX010049258.1:0-11142 GCA_004027295.1 Dolichotis patagonum
CTACAACGGGGGGGGGGGGAATCAAATTCATGACCTCACGTTTGTCAGAGAGGTGCTTATGCCGCTGAGCTACATCCCTAGCCCCAACACAACCCTTTGTGATTAGAGATTTCTACTGCTGAAACTATGAAAGCTAACATACATTCTCAAATCCAAACACCACCCAAAATATCACTTTGGAATCTTCTCACAAATGGCATGTTTCCAAAGTTTCAGATATTTCCACAATCTACTGTGACCCCTTCTCACTACTGGCTTAAGTCAATATTGTCAGCCACATCACATCCTGAGTCTTCTACAGATACCTGAAGTAGTATTTTGATACAATGTAATATTTTGGAGTTTTTTGGGGGGACAGAAGATTTGAGATAGGGTCTCACTATATAGGTAACGCTGGCTTTGGACTCACTCTGTAGCCCAAGTTAGCCTCGAACTCACAGCAGTCCTCCTGCCTCAGCAACCGGAGTGTTTGAACTACAGGACTATACCACCAAGTTCAATGCAATGTAATATTCAGGAAATAATGTATGACAGATGAAAAAAAGTAATCTAATATTAAAATCTCATATTTCACCATAACTAATGAAACAACAGAGTGTCTGAAAAATACAATCCAACTAAACTGTTTGGTTTAACATGTATTCATAACTTCAACACCAAAAAATCATCAATACATAGGAACCAGTCATGTTTCCTTTGGTTTGGGTACTGGGAATTGAACGTCAGGCTTTCCCACTGAACTACACTGCCAGCCATTTTTCTTTAGTTTGAAATAGGGTCTCATTATGTTGCCACACTGGACTCACACTTGCAATCACCCCGCCTCAGTGTAGATAATCAGTACCTAAACATCAACAGACTAAAATTTTGTAATAATAATCTTTAGCATAATGTTTCTAAGACTACATATCTCACCTTCTCTCCCCTACTTACACACACATAAAATACCAGCAGCATCAGTAAACACAGCAGAAGATGGGGTGAGGCTCTGTAAGAGAGCACTTGCCTAGAATGCCTAGACTCTGGCTGGGTTCCATTCCTCGCAACACCATTTTAGTTCCACACTAAAACCCCACAGGATAAAATTTCAACCTTGGCAACACTTGAGAAACATTAATATTATCAGTAGCTTGGGTTCTTTCATCAGAAGTTCTAATTAAACCAATCTAAGCTAGATCTCAAGAATCAACATTTTACCAGAGACACAGTACAGAGGCACAA
The DNA here is from genome assembly GCA_004027295.1 of Dolichotis patagonum. Lineage (NCBI taxonomy): Eukaryota > Metazoa > Chordata > Mammalia > Rodentia > Caviidae > Dolichotis > Dolichotis patagonum. The sequence goes on from PVJX010049258.1 coordinate 1,222, forward strand.
GTGCCTGCATGGCAAATGAGTTCGATTTTCGATGCAAAAAAAAAAAATCAAGATTTTGCTGGCTATAGGGGCACACGCCTGAATTCCAACACTCAGGAGGCTGAGACAGGATTGCCATGTGCTCAAGGCCAATTTGAATTATACAGCAAGACCCTGACTCAAAAAACAAAGCAATGCAAAACAAAACAAATTAACTTTTTAAAAATATTCCTCTGATGAATTCTAATTCACTCAGACAGGGTTTTTTTTAAATAAGGAGGAATATGACTTTCTCAAGCACTTGTCTATCCATAGCCTTCTGTTCTTGTACAGGTGGAGATAATGTGTTTAATTTATTCACTAACTGTACCAAAACATTAGCTAATCATTAGCCCTCAGAGCGTGGGAGACAGTACTCTGCTCTCTAGGCTGTGCAAGACCATATAAGGGAGCAAAGCACCAAATAAATTCCTTCCTGCACAACAGCATTTCATATTTCTTTCAAAAGCTTTACAAATGGAAGATTATTTTAAAAGTTTAAAACTGCTGCTTAGAAGTTTAAGTAAAAGTTCTACGAGTAAAAATAGATTTTCAAATTTCTCCTGCAGTGTTTAAAGCTTTTGATACTCATTTCGTTTAGACCAAGGTTTTAATTTGCTACTTTACCCATATACTGTAAGTCTAATTTGACCTATGAGATTATGAATGATTACAATAAATATTCTTATATATTTACTCGCAGTTTAGATGTTCCCAAATGACAATGTGAAATTATTCAGGAACTTCTAACAAAACAGACACAATTTATTATAGTTACTTTGACAATGTCTTACTTTGACACTGGTTAACATAAATCTACCCCTAGCTATAATAAATAAAATATAAAAATGATCATAAAAATGTTTTTTCTTAGTAATTATGATTTTTCCCTTAAAGTAGGTATAGGTAAGACATCAAGATTTTTTAAAAAACTGTTATCACTAAAACTCAAAAAACAACTGATAAAATTTTAAGTTTTCACCAGAAAGAAGTAATGTAATTTTTAAGTGCTTCCAAGTTGTTTAACAGTCCTAAAATACAAGTCATCACTTATTACCCTCTTTTTTCAAACCCATATAAGTGAGCAAAGAAATCTCAGAGGCTTAGTCAGACATATACAAAAACAATACATACCGTCAAAGCCACCTCACTTCTTTTTGTTGGGGGGAACAATGTTAGGTTGTCAAAATCAGACTCAGTTTCTGTCTGAGACAAGAGTCAAGAGCAAAACAGCACAGAGATCTCCAGTCTCCTGACAATAGTATTAATGTTACAGCTATCTATGACTCCCTAGGAACAAGAGGCAAAAATTACCTACAATTTCACCTTAGCCTTAGATAGGTCAAAAGAATGAAAGTTAAGGTTAATAAAAGGGAAAAGAAAGATCAACTGACCAAAACCAGAACAGAAAGTTATTTTAAGCAAACAAACAAATCGGAAGCATATATATTAAATTAAATGACCATTTAAAATTTATTCTGAACATATTTAACTCTTCAGTATTAGAAATAGAGCAAAATAAAGATTTAAAAAAGAATAAATATTTGAAGGGAAAGTATCTTTCCCTTCAAATATTTATTCTTTTTTAAATCTTTATTTAAAACCTGAAGCAGAAAAGATTCTGTTTCAGGTACGACACAAGACTAGAAGCTGTCCTATTACAGAACACTTAAAAATGCCTAAGTTTATAAGTAGTTTTGTTTTGAGACAGGGTCTCACTATATAGTTCAGACTGGCTTTGAACTCATTATATCCCATAACCCAGGCTGACCACAAATTCAGCAACACTCCTGCCTCAGCCTCCTGAGTAGGAGGATTACAGGTATGTGCCAGTATGCCAGGCTTAAAAGTGGTATTTTAAATGCATGTCTGCAGTTGTAGAAAATTAAAGGAATATGTGAGGAAAAAAAGAACAAGAAAAGATACACAATAATCTAGCAATGAGGGAATCCATTCTATTGGCTACACCTCAGTGGAGGCGCAAGGGACATTCCTGAGAAACAACACAGATTCTCATGTGGATGACAGAATCCACAAAAGGCCAGATACCCAACATGTCTACTTTCTGGGGGTAAACTAAGAGAAAAATACACACAAATCACACAGTGAAAGAAATGGCAGGAATACTTGACTATGAAAAGGTAACTAAGGAATAGGATGATTAATTCACATAATATGTATTTATTTCACATAATGTGTATTTATGTTTCAGTGTTAAACATAAAGACAAAAAGAAATGAATTGATTTTAAAAAGGGACTGAAAGGCATGGAAGGTAAGAGTTAAAAGAAAAAAATAATAATCCAAGAACTCCAGAGGAATGAGACAAAGTCCATATTCAAAACTTTTTCAGCCTACAAAATTATAAAATTCAACAAATCTGAAGTAGCATAACAAGAAATAAAGATCTCAACAAGTCACACTGAAACTGTAGTCAGAGAGCAATGACATTAACAGTAACTGGCCACAGTAGTCTTCCTTCATCTACAGGTAATACATCCAAAGACCTTCTGTGGATGAATTTTCCATTTAATTCCATTGGGCCCATGGTTGATCATGGGCCAACTAAAACCATAAAAAGCAAAACTATGGATAGGAGGGACTACTATATTTCAGTAACAAAGAAAGCTAACTAAGCAAAATGATAACATCAATATGGTAAGAGAAAAAGTCTGTCAACATTTCCATGAAACAAGAGCAAAATAAAGGCATTTTCAGGCAAAGCCAAAGAATGTGCCATCCAGTTTGTATAAATATATCATGTTCTCAAAATGATAAAATTGATATCAATACATTTCTTCAGAACATATGTCCATTGTTGAATAAACATAGTTACAAAAAGCACAAATGCTCTGTAAAAGACAAACGGTCGCTAAATTAAAGTCAAACTAAAAATCCAACCATATGCTTTAAAAAGAAACACCTAGCCAGGGATATAGCTCAGTGGCATAAGTGCCTGCTTGACAAGCACAAGGTTCTGAATTCAATTTCCAATACAAAAACAAAACAAAACCACACACACACACCCTAGGAAACCACACAGAAATAATAATGGAAAACTAAAAATCAACCAACAGCAAGCTGGTGTAGCCAGTTAGACATGACAAAATGAAAGGCAAAATGCGCTAGTGGCAATACAGTTACTAGGTACAGTATCAGATAGACCAGGAAGGTAATTCCCTATCTATCTGTATTTTAAAGTACAGCCTTCAACACACAAAGCAAAACAGGCAGATGTACTAATTATCAAATCAATTTCCAAAGCAGAAGATTTTAACACTTCTCTCAGCAACAGATAGATTTTAAAAATTAAAGAGCTGACAATGTAGCTCAGAGGTAGAGCACTTGTCTTCCATGTATAATGCCCTGAGTTCTATCCCCAGAATCACATTTTTAAAAAATCATTTAAGAATCAAAACATTTCACCAGAACATGCTTGATTTTAAGTCACTCCTAAAAAAGGACACTCAAGACATTTAGAAAGCAGTCTTTTTAAGTACACATGGAACATTCAAACACCTGACCATCATATCTTGGACCATACGCAAGTCTTAAATATCAAGGGACTGACAGAAATGTCATAGTATAACCATAATGTAATTAAGCTAGAAATTAATTACTGGGGGGGCTCTCTATCTGTCTTACATTACAATTTCCATTTGTAAACTGGGCATGGTGATGCACACTTGTAATCATGGTCAACTCAGACAAGAGGGGAGGGGAAGGAAGGGAGGAGGAGGAGAAAGGAAGGGAGGAAAGAAGAGGGAAGGGAGGGGAGGCAGAAGGGGAAAGAAAAAAGAAAAGGTGAAGAAAAGGGGAAGAGAAGGAAAGAGAGGTGAGGGGAGGGGAAAAGAAATGAGCTGGGGATATAGCTCAGTGCTCTAGGTTTCCAATGAAGTGTTTCTTAATACATTGTTCATAAAAACAAATCAATGGAAATTATAGCAAGATAACTAAATTATTAGGTAAAAATAATGAAACTGTTAGGTACAAGAAAAAACATAACAGAAGATGATGCATATTAGAAAAGCTAATACACAATCAAGAAACATACAAAAAATTTTGAACAAAATTATGCTGAGGTAAAGTTTTAAAAAGTGAGTAAAAGTGCAATAGTAATTTCATCTTAGGCGAGAGAGAAAGCCTAGATATTTACTGATAAATTCTACAAAACCTTCAAGAACTAAAAAATAATTCTAATCTTAGGTAAAATAGTCCCACATACCAGAAAAAAGAAAGCAGCCCAGTCGAATATGCATTCTTCTCAATTACAAATGTAAGAGTCACAAAAACAGACCACATGGGCTATACAAAAAAGAACAACTGAAATCACACAATATAATCTCACCGTAATAGAATGAGACTAGACATCTGTAGCAAAAATACCCAGAAAATCCTAAATTTGAGAGATTAACCAATACAACTCTAAACACACATATGCAATAAAGGATTAACCAATCATGCTCAAAGAGAGATCTGGACTTATCCTTGTGATGGTTAAGTAATCTCGAAGACCTTGAATGGCCTGTCTTTATGCTAACAATGAGCCACAGAGAGGCTCTGAGTAAAGAGAGACTAAAATTAAGGTCAGGTATGCAGGCAATTATGCCTACATAACCAAATCCTACTAAACACTCTACATGACAAGGTTCAAGTGAGACTCCCTGGTTGGCAATGCTCCACATTTAATGCCATGTATCACACTATTAGACGCAAACACTGACAGGACAACTGCACTCAGAACTCTACTCAACCCTTGTCCTAAGTGCCTCTTCCCTTGACTATTTTATTATTTCACATGTTTTTACTAAAAAAAAATCATACTCATGCATATAACAGCTTTCAGTAAATTCCAAGACTTTTTCTAGTGAATTATCAAATCTGAAGGTGGCCTTAGAACCTCAAACTTGTGATTTACGTCAAAGTGTGAGCAGTTTTAGGGACCTCTAACTTTACAAAGGAAATTGGCAGTCTGAATAAAACTGGAAAGATAACATCTTGTGAGGTGGAGCAAAGTGTTCAGATGCTTACATTACAAAAAAGTTTTCCATTCTATGATCTTTTTGGATTTAGAAAAAGAAAAGTAAATTTAAAAACAGGACAAAAGTACGAAATATTACCAAAAAGCAATGCAATTGTAGAGAGACAGAGAGAGAATGCAAGAGAGAGAGATCATATGACTTAGCCAATGAAACAAGGTACAATAAAGAGGAAGGAGAAAAGGAAAAGAATTTCTTTGGGAATTTTACTTTAGGTTTTAAGTATTAAACAAAGAAAAAATTTGGTCAAATCTAATCTAAGATGTTGAAGGGTCATGTGTTAAAAGCTGGGTGATGTGGGGGGACACTATGGTCCTGTACCTTACAGGACGTCCTGCAGTGATTCAGAGCATACCACAGTACAGCCTACCCAGTTCTCTTTTTGTTTTGGCATGAGGTGAGTATGTTATTCCACAGTGTGCATTCTGCCATTCAGCACCCCTACCAAAAGCCTAAAGATAACAGATCTTTTATTCTTTTCATCAATTTTTTTTATAGTCTTCAGCATATAGATCCTATACATTTTATTATACATACATACTATATATATATATACTTTACACTATTTCATGTTTTATGGTTTTATTGTAAATGATACTGCTTAATTTCTAATTGTTTACTACTGTTGTACAGAAGTAAAACTGATATTTTATTATATATATTTTGTAATATATTTATTATATATTATTTTATTTTATTATATTATATTTTATTATATTATGTTACGGTTGGGATCCAAAATGTACCCCAAAACACTGTTTAAATACTGGGTTGCCGCTAATGGATTTCAGGAAGTGATCAGACTGTGGCAGCTCTAAAAGCTCATAGTTCAACGGACTTAAGTAGGTGAAACCTAAATGCATGGTGCAAGTCACATGAGCATAGGGAGTGGCTGAAGCTAGAGATTTATCACATGTAAGGGCTAATCACACATGCGTTTGGGCCAGAGCAAGGCCAACCTCAAGAACTCAGAGCACCTGAGACAAGTCACATAAATAAGCTGCCCTAGTCTCAAGAACACTGCACTGAGACAAGCCAGGTGGATAGACTATTAGGTGAAGGGGTTTCACATGCCATTCAACCTCTGGTGTGTATAAATAAATGCACTAAACACTGCAGGCCTTGGGCGTTTCTCCTGCTGCTCTTTCTCCTGTGTTCTCCTCATTCTTCCATCTTTAATTCTCCCATCAGAAGGGCTCTATCAAGTCTTTTTCTCTCACCATCCTCACCCTGGGAATTTCAGGAGCAGTGAGGGCGTGGCACAGGAGGTAAGGCTTTTAAGCGTCTATCTTGTCCCTGGCCCCTTCCTTTCTCTGTTTCCAGGCTACAAGTGAGGTAAGCAGTTTCCCGTTGCCATGCCCTTTCACCATGATTCTACCTCTTTATAGATTTAATGTAATGAAACCAGCTCATCATGGACTGAAATCCTGTGCCAAAGCGCTCTTTGAGTTGTTTTTCTAAGTGTTTTGTCACAGTGACAAAAAGCTAACATAGGATCTTGCTCAATTCATTTTATTGGTTTTAGTAACTAAGTGTAGATTTTTCTATACGTAATCAAGTCTACAAAGAAACAATTTTTTTTTCTTTTCCAATGTGTGTTCCTTTTTCTTCTCAGCAATCTCCTTTTAAAAGTCACATCTTGTAATGGTTGATACACTGTGTCACTTTGAGGAGTTCAGAAACTTAACTAAGGGATTCAACAGTTCAAATGCTACCATGCTTTAACAGCTGACTCACTGTCCCCACTTGAGAAGTTTAGAAGTTGAACTAAGTGACTCAGTAGAGGGCCAGAGTCTTCTCTTTGTAAACGTCTTGGGCCTGCGCAAGTGGACCATGGAGATGGTCCGAGTGTTACACCCACCCTAAGGGAGGTAGCACACTTGCAATATAAGGGAGGAAAAGAGGTTTGTTCTCTCCCTTTCTAGCTCTTGCTGTTTTTGCTGTCTTCTGTGCTTGCTATGAATGGTTGCCTCTCTTCCACATCACCCTGGCTTGGAGCCAGCTGATTATGGACTGAAATCTCCACAAACTGTGAGCTAAATAAATCTTTTCTCCTTTTAAGTTTGGGTGTCAGGTATTTTGTCTCAGCAAGGACAGAAAAGTAACCAAGAAACATCTGTACAAATTAAGAGTTCAGTTCACACTGGGCCTTTCTCTACTGCAACAAAACACTACTGATTAAAACGGTTCTTGCCACTTTATTATCTGGCTTTATCTTCAATTAAATGGTATGTATTTGTTGATATTTATGACATCATACGCTAAAAAGGGTGAATTTTACTGTATATAAATTATAACTTCAATTAAAATAAAAAATTCTGTAAGCAACAAATCACAAACCACCAGCAGTAATTCACCTTACCAATCTGTCAAATAAAAATTATGTCCTATGAAATGCAGGAAAGTTGTAAGAAACAATTCTACAAGTTTTGCTCCTGTCAACAACTAAATGCATATGCTCTTTCTCTAAAGCAGAGGCAGACAAATAAGGACCAGCAGGTAACATCTGACCCAGGCCCTGTTTTTATATGGTTCTAAAACCTAAGAATGGTTTCTATATTTTTTGAGGGAGAGAGGAAGGGAAAGAAGGAGGAATGAAGAAATGCCAAGCCAATACGTGTATTATGTAGCTTGCCAAGACTTACACATTTATTAGGAGCTTTATAGAAAATACAGTATCTGCCTGCCCCTACTCTAAACCTTTGTTACTTAACATGTGGTCCTTCGGCCAATAGCCTCAGCAAAATCACCCATTAACTATTAAATTAGAATATGCATTGTAATAGAATAAAACCAAAGTGTTATCTTTCCTCAATGTCTTTGTAATATCAGAAAATATAGTCAATATTTAGTAGTAAATGTTGTATATAAAAGTAACATTAAGGCATATATCTGGAAGTCTATAAACCACTATTACTAGATCAATTCAGAAAAAACATCCATTAAATCTCAATCATGTCTGATTCTACTTTCTGAACCCAAAATTACAGACAACACAATCCAACACCTAAATGAAGTATTGTATATCATTCTCCTGGACAATGTAGTAATCCCTCACGCTATTAGTTAACAAAAATAATTATGAAGATTCTCCAAGGTTTTTTGGAAAGATAAATATTTCATTAAAGCCCTCATTTCATCAGAGAAAAAACAGACCTGACTTTTCCCAAAGTTTTATGTGCATATGATGGTCATTTATTAGAACCTTCCAGAATGTCTTGGAGTGAATGCCCAAGTATCCCACAGACCAAGTGTTTAAGAGAAAATTAAGTACAAGTATTAAATACAGGAAAAACTGTTACTGTATTTCTCTTGGGAATGAGAAAGAAGGGAAATGTGGCCCAAATGCTTAACAATAAAGGAAGTTACAAATATTCTAAAACACAATCACTACCCCATGATCAAGAAACTTGCATGTTCCTATCAATATAAATCTCTCTCATACTAGAATTCAACATTAGAGTTGATAATACATAGCTTTGGGCCTCAAATCCTTGCTTCATCCCTGAGATTTAACAAATATTAATTATAATACTTCTTGTTTCAAATACTGCAAATACTAGCTAATTTTTCTACTATTTGTACAATGTTTTGTTTTGAATGTATATTAATTCCAAGCTGATGCTTTTGTTTTTAATTGCCTTCATGTTAATAAATGCATTTAAAAGGTAAACTATTTCTAAATTAAGCTAAACGAGAGTTGACACTAATGTCTGCAACTCTAATCCAGCATCATGCTGCTCATTGTAGCCTTCCCTCCTTGCTTATCTGTAGCTTTCCACTGCAACAGTGAAAAATCTAGCTCCCACTACCTGCCATCAATGCCCTTAATTGTTTAATCTGGTTTGTAATACGGTACCAAAGGTATAAGGATTGTAAGTACCTCTATAGGAAGCAATATTACCACCTAAAGTACACTGCAACTAGAGAACATGTGCAATTGCCTTTGCCATTACAAGCTCTATGCATTTCAAATTTACTTAGGTCCACATCTTTGCTTTCTACCTTTTTCAGTGAGGCAGCTTTACACATTTCTGATATAAACAGATTATTCTATTCCAGTCTACACATCATCATGAGATCGCTCAACCTCCTAAGTGATTGTTTTTAATTTGTATTCATTAATGTTAATTCTTTGGCTATGAAAGTCTACAGGTCCGACAATCGTACATGGTTTTTCTTGTCCTTATATGTAAAATCTTATAATTAGACCACTCATTCTTCAGGCAAACATTTTTCCAGTCTTCCTCAACTCCACTAAAGAGTATCAGTCTTCATATTTGCAGGCACATGCCACTTTTCATAATCTCTATGAAACTCATTTCAGAAAACTCTACTTCCAGATTACTATGTGATCATGACTAGGCTTCAAAGGAAAAATTTTAAGGAAACTGACTGTATATCTTATTTTACAACCAAGTTCTGAGAGTAATGTTTAAGCATTTATCATTTAAACAATTAATGAAACCATAAAAAAAAGTTACAGATTCTTTATACTGCTTTTACTTCCATTTTGACCATCTTATATAAACAGTGACTGTATGGATTTCTTACACCCATTCATTATAATTATTTTGAACAGTGTAATCCACTGAACAGTACCAGTTTAAATCAATAAATGACATGGGGCCAGGGATTTAGCTTAGCAACCTAAGCACCTACCTGGCAAGTGCTAGGTCATGAGTTCAACCCCCAGTACAAAAAATAAAGTAATAATTGACAGATTCACTAGATCAAACACCAACATACAAGGAACTAGACTAAGATCAAGGATGTAAATAAGGAAAGAGCACACAGGCTCTATATCCTGGATATCTGCCCTAATCTAAATTAAAACCTCTTAATATGCCTGTTGAAACTAAGAT
>PVJX010049259.1:0-11171 GCA_004027295.1 Dolichotis patagonum
CCTGTTGTGTTTACTAGAAACAAGTTCCTAGGTGCAGCCCACACTCAAGCAGGGTTGGGGGCAGATTCTAAGAAGATGTGAATACCAGCTAGGAGATGAAACTCCTTGGAATCATGTTAAGAGGCTGTGGGCCATAAACGGTGGCTTTGGACATGTTTAATTTGAGGAGTCTGAGACCTCCCATTTAGAAATACTCTGGATGCAGATGGTTGAGTAGTTCTTAGGCTCTGCAGAGAATCCACTCTTCATAGAGCAGCTTGGGGTCTTTTCATAAACTTACAACTAGTGGCTCAGGGCCCTTTGTCTCCAAACTGATCTGAAGCTTCTAGAGAACAGATGTTTTTCAGCCCCCACCCCCCAGATCCCTCAGGTAGGAGATGCTCAATATATGATTGCTGGTTGAGTTACTGAGGAGGCAGAGTTTCACAAGGTTGAAAACAGTCCATTCGGCAACTCTTGCTTCGTCACCAACTGTTGGAGAGACTTGAAGAGAAGCCTTACCCTTTGTAAGCTACAGGTTCCTGATCAGCTTAAAGTGGACTAGATTAGTGGTTTTTCAAAAATGTAAAAGTTTCGCCGTAGGTCCTCAGGATGTTAAAATAGGTAAAAGTTGATTTGATCTAGTTGGCTTCCTTCTTGTTTCCCCAGAAAGAATCCCATTTTGAAAAATAGCAGATAAAGTAAATTCTTTCTTTCTTTTTCTTTCTTTCTTTCTTTCTTTCTTTCTTTCTTTCTTTCTTTCTTTCTTTCTTTTTCTTTCACCAGTTCAGATTCAGATACTCTGAGATTTTATGGCAAGATCCAATGTAAGTTCATTCTAGTTCTGTGATTCTGCTAAGATCCATTGGTGTTGAATATTTCATTAAACTTTTGAAAAGAAAATATTCATATTTTCTTCAACTTGTGAAAAAATAAATCTAACCTTAACTAAACACTTACTAGGTATCAAACACTGTGCAAAATACTTTTCATTGCATGATCTTTATTTGATCCTGTCTCTCCCACTAGAGTGTAAACTCTAAGAGGAGAGGGAATTTGTCTAACTCACTGTGATATTTCTGACAGCAGGAATAGTTCTTATGCCATAAAAATCATTCAGTAAATATTTTATTAATGAATGAGTTAAGTTTAATAAGTACTATTCATATTTCCATTTTACAGTGCAGGGATTGAGTCTAGATTTACTAAGTTGCCTGTAATCACACAAATTAAAAACAGAACAGAATATAAGTAGTTTGTTGTGACTTGAAAGCACACTAATGCCATTTTTTTCTTTTCTTTCATTTCTTTCTTTTTTTAGTACTGGGAATTGAATCCAGGAGTACTCTACCACCAAGCTACACCCCCAGACCATTTTACTTTATTTTTAAATTTTTGAGACAGGATCTCACAAAGTTGCTGAGATGGGACTTGAATTTATAGTCCTCCTATCTAAGCCTTCTTCGGTGCCAGGATTATAGGCATGCACCACCATACCTGGTATAAAGCCATTTCTTAGTGGGAGTCATGGGAAACTGGAAAGGGAGCTAGATTATACTGATTACATTCTATGGGATAAACATAGTCCTAGATACTACTTTTCACTTCTATTATCAACAGCTCTCCAAGGCAGCTATGTTACTTTATTTTTCAGATGAGGCTTGGAGAGGCTGAGCACCTTACCTAAAACCTTCTAGCGAGGGTAAGAGACTGAACTGAGATCAAGGCCCACGTCCTTCTGACTCCAAAGCATTCCGATACGAGACCCAACACATTAAAAAGTGTGCTTCAATGTTAGATTCTGGAAAATACTGCATTGGTGGGTACAGGTCAACATGGTTCATGAGGTCTTACCACCTGGGGTCTTCCCCAGCTCCCAGCATCTCTACAGCTTTGCACTCATGAACGCACTGGCTGTGGAGCTGAGAAGAGCCCAGTGGGCTGAGAAAGCAGAAGTCCAAATTTCTAAGATGTGGCACCAAGTGAGAGCTGATGGCTGGGGATGATAAACGCGGGCACAGCAGTCTGCTGTCCTGTGTAGCCTCATCAACATCAGACCAGGTCTGAAGTTAGACCGATGATGTCACCAGAGCCTCTTAAAGTCCTCATCACTCATATCCACTTGTCATATATTATTAAGCAGATCTATAATGCATGTAACGTTTTCTACTGAATTTCCATTCCTTCCTTTTCATGATCAGGGAAAGAAAAATAGAGTGAGGATGACTTTTTCTAACTTTTCATCCTTACTGCCCTTCATTGAAACATAACTACTGCTTGAATCATTCCCAAAAATGGTCATTCAGGCTTTCATTTCATTAATATAGATGAAGCTTCAGTTTAATAATTATCATTTAACTAATGCATATTCTATATAGACAAGTAAATGGATTCCCCTCATCTTTTCTTCTGCAGTTCCACAGAGGAAGTGGAATCTACAACCATATCTTTTTCTCTTTTCTCTGTTCTCCACATTATTTTGTGAGACTTTGGGGTTGTATCAATTATACTAGAAACTTTCCACATTATCACTTCTCTCGAGATAATGAGAATCCTTCTGGGACTCTAAAGGCCTTGTAGTCTGAATCTCATTAGGTGCAGCAATCCTGAGGTTGAGAAGTTATCCAGCTGAAGGGCTGCTGAAAGCAGAGCCAAGGTGCGCATGGTGGCTGGACCCAATGGTAGGCCTTGGAAGGAATTAGAAGAAACCAGAGGAGCCGGAAGGCAGAGCCTCACTGGAGGCAGGCAGCATGCTGAATTCAAGAGCGAATGTTCAAAAATGAGTGCCGGGGGTGAGCCCTGAGGGCGGGCTGCCTTCATGGGTGTGTGGCCCATGGAGGCCTTGCATGGGGCTTTGCAAGAGAGCTTTGAGACTAATTTTATTCTTTGTCTCCATCATGAAATTGTAAGCACTTTTCAAAAAAGGAACCCACTTTGTCATCTTGTACTGGTCATTTATAATCTGTCCTTCTTGTGTGTGAAAACCAGCTTCCCAGGCAGTGCTGGGGAAATGCATGGACCTTCCTGAGACTTAGTTTCTGCTTCTGTGAACTTGAATGCATAGCTCTTCCTTTGAAGATATCATCATGAGAACTCAATGTCTTTTATGAACCATTAATGCATTGTAGAGTAGTTGGTGCCTAGTAGGTGTCCAGCAGATATCCTCTTTCCTTAACTAAGAGAGCATATCAGAATTATCTGGAGATTCACTGTTTTCCAAATACACTTGGTTGGGTTCTGTTCTGAACAATGCCAGCTCAGGAGGTGTGGGGTAGAGACATGTTCATTTTGAAAGTCCTTATATGATACTCATATATAATGCTGGTTGAGGAAGGCAGTCTTAGGTTTTCAGAGATCTAGCAAAGAAGCAATTTAATGAAGGAGAGCAGCTGAAAAGGCAGAGGGAGAAATTGATGGACTACTACTATCCTTAACATAATAAAAAACCTGTTAAATAGGCGAGAGGTCATCATTTTATAGCACTTCAGATGACATGGATAGCATTGAAATGCACCATGGGAACACATCCCATTACCAAGGTTTCTGTAAAACTCTCTGCTATCCATTTGGATTGACAAGTACACTCAGAAACAGGGGCTACAGACCAGAGAAGCTAGGGTCGAGGCCAAACTTGGGTTGAGTTTGAATTTAATTTTCCCTTAACGGTCCTAATATCATACTTAATTCCTGAAAAGAAACTGTGGTTAGAGGAAGTAATTCTGAAGCATGCTTATTCTGCCCAGATTTTAGGTTTTGACATTCTTCTGATGAAAAATCTGAAGCCTATGCTACTTGAAGTGAATGCAAATCCCAGCATGAGAATCGAACATGAGCACGAAGTAAGTATTTGAACCACTCATTGACCGTATGGCTCTAGAACCAAGTGTTTCTGCTCTCAAAGTATCCACCTGGCTACACAAGACTCAACGTGCTCAAATTTTCACAGTGAAGTTCTGTTCAAGTCAAATAATTTTAGTTCTGTTGAACTCTAAACAGAGTCTATTAATATAAGACCTCTCTGACCTATGGTAATTTCCCAGCATGCCATTCTTCCCATTTTTAAGGTCTGGAAACTTAGAAGCAGCTGAGCCTTTCCATCAGTTTTGACATGAACTAATTAGTTAGCCTCAGGAGATGAACTAATTGAAATTCTATGAATATGATTTAGCCATGTCGACATGCTTGAATCACTAAGATAAATAGTACATTTAACAGTGGTTATATGTTTCTCCACCTAAAAACCTGGAAGGAAATACACTCAATATTAGCATTGGACTTGGACTTGATGGGGGGGGGGAACGATGTGGAATATTTTGATTTTCTTAATGCTACTTTTTCCTCTTCAGGTATTTTGTAATTAATAAAAGGAAATTGACAAAACATAGTACTATAAGGAGAGGGTTAAAAAATTCCTTTCTATAGATTAGCCCAGGCAAAACTAACAGTATAACTGCTTGGCTAGTTAGAGGATGGCATACTGATGGCTGCTTGGCACCAAATCACGATCCTACTGTAACACAAAATCCTTATCCGTTCAAGCTTTCTCCAGGGGTGTTTGAAAATGTCCCCAGCCTGGTTGATGAAGAGGTGAAAGTAGCTGTCATCCGAGACACGCTGCGTCTCATGGACCCACTGAAGAAGAGAAGAGAGAACCAGTAAGTATTTATTATGTCATTTATTTCTATTAACTCTGCTTCCTAACTCTGCTGTGTACCCTAAGCAGGTGAGTTATGATCTTAGAACCTGTTAACACATGAGACACACATATTAAACAATTCCATTTTGTAAGTATCAGCCACCAAGTAACAAGTGACTTAAAATGAGGAGTGATCACACAATTTCCTAACAAATTGTTATCCAAATCAAGAAAGTCTCTTCCAACTTCCCACTTTCCCTCCAGGAAAGGATCTCCGTTTGCCCACTACTGTTCACTTGCTACTTTACTTTAAAATCCTCAAGCTTAAGAAGAGTAAAATAAAATATAGAATAGCTGAACATGGAGTTTCCTCCTTTTGTTTCTTCACAGTGTAAGCTTTTAGTTTCAAATTGTGCAGAACCAATGTAATGAACTTCTGACACTTGTATCATATTTATAGCAATTGTAATTCTTCTCCATCCTCAGCTACCAAGTGGCACATTATATGAGAATATAGGTGGGTGGGTATCCCTACCTCTTTCTCTACAGAACCACCCCCGAAATGAATGACATTTCACTAGGGCATTTTGTTCATGCTGTTTTTATCAAATCCCGGGCTTTCATAAAGTAAATATAACTGTACCTATGTTTTGGGCAGAAAAATTCAAAGAAAGGAATTTCAAACAGCACCTCTTACAGTGCTGAAAATCGGGTTGACTCCAGTGTTCCCCAACATTTAAGACTTTGTCAATGATGTGTCATGACTGGGAGAAATGCAGACTTCCCTGGAGCAAGTGATGTTTTGTAGGTTGCTCCACTGAGGCTCCTGACCAACTGGGCTCCAACCCAAATACTGTTAGCACCACCCTATGGGAGTGCTTCTCACACTTGGCTGCACATGAGAACCATCTGCGGGGCTTTCAAAAATATCGGTACGAGCACCTCTGCCTCCAAAGATGCCCATTTTAATCAGCCTGGGCTGGAGGCCTGGCCACAGACATATTTAGGTTCTCCGGGTGATTCCACTGTGTAGCCCAGGTTGAGAAACACTGCCCTGCAGGAAATGTTACACGGTGACACTGCTCAGCTGAGTTCTTCCTGGAAGCTTTCTTTGCCACGTGGGGCATGGGTTGCCGTTGTTGGCAAGATGCCGCCGAGAATGTTCACCTGTGGTTTACACAGGTCAGTGCTGCCAGGTGTGGCTTCCACCAATTAGATCTTCAAAGTGGCAGTGTGTCAGAGCTGCCAAGGCCTCTGAGTAACTCAGATGTGACAGTTACCGAGTAATGTACCCACCAGTAAGAGCAAGTGGCTGCTTTCTCTCGCTATCCCTTAGGGAAAGTGGTGGTTAGTTGCAATTTAGGTAGATTAATTGCAATAAAACCCATTCCTCAAAAAATCTATTCTCTAACAGTTATTGATCTTACCAGCAGAAATGAGGTCATAAGAGACAGTACAAGCCCTGGGGACACTTGGGTAACTTCCTATGCCAGTAGAGGGTATGACGGTAGAGTTTATTTGGGCACGACCTGACACACTGGCATTCCTTCAGTGCAAACAAGAAATTTAATATCTGTTGTGTGGTCTGAGCCTTCTTAACCTCTGCCACCACACATGAAGAGGTGGGAGGTTTCCATTGTATTTCACATTAAATAGAAACAAAATTATCTTTCTTTTTCTTGTTCTAGTTGTTTTCCCTTACCTGCACCTGTAAAATCCATGAGTTGCAGGTCTGAAATTTAATAGCAGTGAGGCACCGGGCCATCGATTGGGAAGGATGAAAAAGGCATTTTACAACTTAACAAGTCATAAGTAGCAGCATCTCATTTTTAATTTAAAAAGCATTGACTTTTTTATCGATAACTAGGACCGGTTAGAACTTCAAGGACCTGACTTCACTTCTAATATAGAATCCCTTTCATCTCACCCCCTTTTTTAAACCTACAACATGAGAGTGTATGTTAATAGCTAAATGCCATTTACTGATCTTTTTCTTAATTTCTCTTTATTTTTTACTCAGCAGTAGATATTCATGAAAGCACTTTGTAATCTGTAAAGTACATTTATATATAAAGGGTTTTTTTTTATTTTGATAACTTTACCATGCAAAGGAAAAAGCTGAAATCCTTTTCAACTCCTTTGTATAAAAATCTTTCAGAATAACCTGAAAGTCCCAGATTTATTGCTACAGAAAATGCACAGTGCTGCAGTGCTGAGTCTTCTGAGTCTAGCGCTGAGACCATGTCATTCCAGCTGCATGGAATGATATCACATAGGTCCTAGCTGGAAACTACCTTTAGAAGCACAGTTTCTTAAGATTGCATAGAATCTAATCTAAACCTTTTAAAACAAATACTGGGCTAGACTTTGCCTTCAACTCTTTAGCAAAAGAGGGTACGAAGGGGCCCTCTTCAGTTCTTTCTTGGGGACTGTTTGCTATCAGTACTGTTGAAGTGGGTCTTCATTTGCTCCCACACAAATTAAAAAATGAATATCCTGAGCACCCTTGGCTCTCAGAATGCTCCAGAAAGGTGCAAAGGAGCCCCAGACATATATCCATGTGTCATGTATTTCTGCAAAATCCTTGGGTCTTTAGCCCAGGTCAGTTTCTTGGTGGGACAGAGAGCAATCCTTAGGCATTCTTCAGAGGGAGGAATTGACCCCACAGATACTCACTTTGGTATAGTCAAAGTGTTTTCTTTTGAGCTGATATTGAAATCCTGACCCTGTTGTCAGCTGGTGGTAAGAAACTGGGGCTGTTGAATAGCTGTTTTGAGGCTCAGTATCCTTTTCTATGTAATGGGATAAAGGCATCTAAATGAAATGATAAGAAAACCTTGAGAAATCAATGAAAAAAATCATGCAGGCACTTTATTGTGCTTATTTTACTGATCAATAATAGCTCTGGACATGAAATAAACAAAAAAATAATGGTTAGTTGTTATTCTCTTTCTTGGTCTACTTAAAGTGCAATTTTGAACATAAAGCTAATTATGTATCCTAAAACTGAAGCTGTGGGATTCTCATGGACTAGAATCGACATTGTAACTGATTATCAGTGTGAAGCTCTGTTGCCAGGTAGCAAGATGTCTGATCCATACTTATTTGGTGGGTTAGGAGAAATTACCTTTGGTCCCCAACAGAGGAAGACAGCTGTCCCATGAAAGCTATTTTGACTATGGTGATGTTCCGTAGTATCTTGTGACTCAGCTGATTTTCATCCTATGGTGCAGTGGAGGCACTATAGGAATACAGGAAGGGGGAGGCTGGTATGGTGCGATTCTAGAAGTATCTATGTGGAGATAAAGTTCATGTATTGTATAAATAACCATTTAAAATTGTACAGTTTGTAGGCTAGGGATACAGTTGAGTGATAGCGTACTTGCCTAGCATATTATAAACTAAGTTCAGTCCCCAGCACCCTGGAACACCCCAAGTGTACAATTCAGTGACATTTAGTGCATGCATCATATTGTGCAACCACCACTGCATCCAGCTCCAGATATTTTTGTCACTTCAAAAAAATGCCATCCCATTAGGCAGCCTCTTCCTTTCCCTCCTCCACATCTGCTGGCAACTATCTATCTGATGTGCATTTCCTATTTTGAATATTTTATATAAATAATATAGAACATGCTGTCTTCTATGATTGGCTTCTTTCATTTGGCACCAGGTTATAGCATGTGTTTCCATTTCATTCCTTTCTATAGCCAAATACCAATCTGTTACATAGATATAAAACATTTTAGTGTCCAGTTGTCTGTCAGTGGACATGTGGGTGGAAGCTATCCTTTTTTCTACTAGATGCGTGTTGATCTGTTTCATATTTTGATTCTCTTTATTAGCATTCATTAAAAGGAAGGGGTCTTTTCTGCTACAAGAAGTTATTGGAACTTCTGATTTAATGTAACCCTGCATTTTATTGAGAAAAGCACAGGCATTAGAAATCATCATGCCAATCATTTCTCTGGTACAAGAATCTCCCTTGTAAGCAACCTTGACAAAGGAGTGGCACATGTCCACACAAGGCGCTGAAGTTGGCATCAACCAGGTGTGAGGTGAGGTCCTTTGTCTCCAGTCATTGTGCTATGAGCTTGGCCAAGTCATTTTGTTTGCTTTCTGATCTTGTTTGTCAGATGGGAATCAAGGGACCTCCTTGGCTGGATTGTCAAGTTTGTGCTACAAAATGACACATGAGAGGGAGAGAGAAAAAAAACCTTATGAAAGCTATGCATTAGGCAAATGCTGATTGTTAGAGTCACCAAGTGATCAATTGGACTTTATTTTAAAATCACGCTGATGGTGACAGGTAACTCACTAGCTTCTGAAGAAGCCTCCTGGAGTTGTGATTCTTTGCCCTTGAACGGTGTATCAGAAACTAAGCTGGGGGAAAGAAAGTAACCTGTCCGAAGTCACAAAGGTCATTAGCAGCAGAGTAGAACCTGGGCCCAGGTCTGGCTTCAGCCCCCAGGTTTGCCCCGCTTTCCACGTTGGTGCAGTGGACTCCAGTTTCTACTGCACATTCAGATAGCTTCAAAGATGAGAGAAAAAATACGGAAAAGTCAACAGAAAATGTCATCTCTTCTCAAGGTATTTGGGCAACCTAAGTCTTTCTTATTGAAAAACTTTTATCAGAAACAGAAGTGAATACATTGCATTTCCCAATTATTTTTTCTTTTTCTCATTCAAGGTGGTTTGGAAATTCTCCAATTATTTTTATGACAATTGATTCATTTTTCTGGAAGGTCCATTTGCCCTGGGGAAGTCGTTTTATTAGTATTGTGTTCCTTTTCCTGAACATAGATATTTCTGGTAACTGGACTTCTTTCTTACAACTTATAACCCTTTAGGAACTCAGAATAGTATAAATGAAGGCAGAGAAGGGCTTGGAAAAATCCAAGGGGATTTCATGATCACAGTGACTGGGAGCTGGGTTATAGACAGCTTGTCATGTATTCAGATGAGATTGGGTGCAGTCAGGGTGGTATGGCCATAGGCAGCTTGTCTTGTATTCAGAAGTGTCCATTTGGTAAATGCCTTACATAAGGCTAAGAAGCCCCCCTTTCCTATGGTAACATGTCACAAACTCCTTCCCATTTTATTTACCTTCACTTGCTGTTAACAACCAGGTTTATTGTCATGGAGGAGTCACTCTGCTGAATCAGAAATGCCCTTCTGCTAAAGATTTATTTATTTATTTATTTATTTATTTATTTTTGTTTCATTTATTTATTTTTTGCCGAAGGTTTCATTGGGAATACCACTTGTATTTCTTACCTTGACTCCAACCCTGGCTCTTGGATCCTGTGTCATACTTAGAACCAACAGATGAATCACAAAATTAGGTAGGTTCTGTGCAGAACCGAGGACAAAGGCAGACTGTTCTAAGGGACTGAGGAATAAGCAGTGCTCCAGGCGCTCAGTTTCACAGCTAGGCTGTGTAGTGTCACCAAGGCGCGTGGCTTCATTGCATCATGGAGAAGAGTAGAGGAGACACATTCATGAGAAATCCTTTAAACCTAGACTTCAATCCTTGAACTGTCCATACATCTTGTTGAAATCCTCTCGATGATAGGGAAGATACTTCCTGATTATCTACAAAACATGCCATCATAAAGAACGATACCTTTGTGATCAAAGATTATTCTGGAAACAGATTCTTCTGGGAAAATCATCCAACTCTCCTGCTGAATGGCCCATTCATATGTACGTAACAGACCTTTGGTGGAAATTCTAGAGTTCTGTTGATGCCAAAGATTCTCTTGTGGCCAGACCCTATATCAGAAGACATGCATCTTTGAAGATTTTATATAAATAAGAATTATAAGTCACAGAGAGACAGGTGACTACTTTTATATTCATTTGTATCATGCGTGGATTAGAAAAAGAGGAATTCATTTATTTAGAGTATTTATTGAGCACTTACTATTGGCTCATCCCTGGGTGGGCTGCAGTGAAGCAGCTTACCAGGATTCATAACCTTCCTATCAGTAAAGCTCTAAAGACACAAAGTTTAAGGAAAGCAAGACCCAAGCTTAGAAAGAGGACTTTATTGGAAAGGAAGATAAAGGAGATACAGATAGCTATCCTGGTAAGAATCAGTGTAGGGGGCCCTGGGAATATGGGGAAACCCATGGGCCCTTTCTTCCCAGCTGCTTTTATAGGAGGTCAGGGACCTTTCACCCCCACCTGGAACCAGCCATAACTGAGCTGGCTTCTGGGATCCCCTGCCTAATGTCATTTCTTCCAGTGGTCTACCAGCAGCTCCTTTCTGTCTTTTCTGTTTACTTGTCCTGACTTACCTTTTGAGGCCTTATCTTTGGGGTGGCAGCTAGTTGACAAGACAGTGCCTTATTCGTGGTTAGTTTAAAGTTGGGAAGGGGGTGTGTGAGTATCTATTGTAATACTATATAGTGGCTTTAGGGTAAATAATATAGTGATCCTAGAGTGAATACACATGTATATGCATGTATATGTTGGTGCATAGGGGTGACTACATACTTGAGTAAAAGCTCTTCCCCTCCCCTTCTGTCTCCCCTGCACTGTCCTGGAGGTG
>PVJX010049260.1:0-11153 GCA_004027295.1 Dolichotis patagonum
CTTTTTAAGTCCATTATCTGTTTAGTTATGCCATGTTTCAGCTTGCTCAGTACCTTACTGATCTGTTTTGTTGTTATTTCCTTTTTAATCACCTTATATAATTTTGGGGTTTTTTTTTTTTTTTTGGAAGGTAGTAGAAATACAACAGAACAAGACAGAACAAAGGCAATTGAGACAGTGCAGTGAATTTGATACAGAACCTCCCAGCAAGTTACCTGTATAACAGTAATAGATACCTTCGTATATCTCATTATCTTCACAATAGTTGTCTAGTTAATTAAGTATAGCAAAATCAAACCAAAGACAGAACATTATAAAATAAATCGAAAGAGAATATTGAATAGAGCAAAACAAATAACCATACTGAAACAAAACTGAAAACAACACTTGCTTTTAAAGAGAAGATAGAGGAGAACCCCTATATTTGCTATGTTGCATACAGTCATCCTGCCAAGAGGTGCCCAGACCTCTGTCTCCAGTTGCTAACGGGGTGGGGGAGGGTGCGTTAGGATGTTTCATTCCAAGCCCGTGCACTGGTAGGCTCAAGAGACACTACAGTATCTCCTCCTGGCTCAAGCCAGAGAAAGACACTTACCAAGAGGGTGGGCGAATTGCTTCTTTGTGCAGGCTCCTGGATTCCACCATGGCAGTGGCCATAAACACTTTTCTTGCAATGCTTGTTTGAAGAGTTTTTAAGTCCAACAATGACTTTCCTTAATTATAAAAATCTAAGTTCAGATTTCAGTTAAATTATTCTGTCAGGCACTTGCAAGATTTCCAAGTTACATTTATTAAGCATTATTGTTCCTTATGTCAAATATTTATTTAATTACTTCCGTGTACAAGATGTTTATGGCTTTGAGACTGTGGTGCATTATAGTTTCATTTTCTTGTTAAGTCACCCGTTCCAGTCATGGGTTTGGAAGAGAGGATCGCCATTAACCCTGAGGTCAAGCATTTCTGAGCCCCAAATTAGTTTTGTTTTGGGTCATTGTAGTTCAGTAAGTATTTAAATAATTGTCTACAGTCTTCCAGGTACTGTGGTAAGACCTGGAAAACAAAATTCAATGCAGCTGTTGAGGAGATCTCAGTAGTGGGCTAAGGAAACTAGTCTTTCAGCAGCCCGTGTGAAGTGCTGTGATTGTCGCATGTTGGAAGAGCCGGGGAGACTGGGAGATCAGAGCACATTTTCTGGCAGGGAGGGAGTGAGACGATTTCCTGGGGGAGATGACCATTGGCACAATACATATTTCAATATATGTGTTTGTAGGATACCAGGCTTCCAAAAATCAATTGATTTCAACTCAGTAGTTACTTAATAAACCCACTTAACTAAATGCATTTTATTTGACAGAGGCTCGGGAGTACTTGTTCAGAGTTGAATGAGCCTGAGTCCCTCTTCATTTCGCAGGGAATCATTAAAACTTTGCCATGCTGTGCTGCCTTAAATACTCTGCCAACTCTGCTTTACCTGCAAGTTTCAAAACTTATTTTTTCTCATTCCTTTCTCTTGCAGTGGCTCTATCTTGCTTTTAGTATGTGTTGCCATAATTACATTTTTGTTATTATGATTTAATAAAATTATTTTTTCTGACAGAAACACTGGGCATTTTTTGGACTATAATAATTAGCTAAAGCATGATTTCAGACTTCATCATTCCTGTAATAAATTAAAAACATCATTTCTCTGCCTTTTCTGAGTTTATTTTATTTTCTAAAGAAGTACAAGGGTCAATGGTAATCCTTTTTTTTTTTTTTTTTTGGTACCAGGGATCGAACTCATGACCTTGCACTTGCCAGGCAGGCGCTTAAGCCACTGAGCTAAATCCCTGGCCCAATGGTAATCCTTTTTGGAAGTATTTACTGTTACCTCTGTATAGAGTGTTGCAGTTCTCTGTGGTTTGTTTTATTAATTCTAACTGCAGCTCTGTGAAGAAGAGAAAACAGGGGCTCAGTCTGATCCATGATCACTTAACTCCTCCAGCTCCTAGCTAGTCTTAAGTTATTCTGTTTGTTATTTAGGGTCCTACTATAGTGCATATACTATACAAGCCTCCCTCAATGTCAGGAACCCCCTCCTATGTGTTTCCATCGAGCCCTATATTTGTACTTTCTACAAAATAGCACTTGAGATTCAGTGCTACATCTATTTTTGGAATATTTGTTTTATGACTTTTTATAAGCTTGTGTTCTGGATTCCACCAGCAAATAACTTGAGTAGCATCATGTGCTGTTTCTTACCAAATCCTCTATGTATTGGTTATCTTCCCATTGCTGGAACAAAATGCCTGACATCTGTATTTAAAAGAGGAGAGATTTATTGTTTCTTTAATTAAAAATTTTTTTGTTTTCTTGAGACAAGGTCTCACTATGTAGTTCAGTATGATTTTGACCTCACTATGTAGCCAAGGCTGACCTGGAACTCACAGTGACTCTCCTGCCTCAGCCTCCCAAGTGCTAGAATTATAGGCATGCACCACCATACCCAGTAAGAGATTCATTTTAACTCACAGTTTCAAAGAATTTAGTCTGTGGCTGGCTGAATGCATGGCAGAAATAGCATGATAGAAAGGCAGGTCAGAGGTATGTTGCTCAACCCTTGACAGACCAAAAAAAAAAAGAAAGAAAAAATGAAGACAGGAGCCAAAGACAAGAAGGTACCTTTCCAGCTCGTGCCCCAGTGACCTATCTTCCACCAGGCCTCATTTCCTAAGAGTACATGCAGCTGTTCGCTTGGCAGTAGGTGAATCCACTCATGACTGTCAGGCCCCCAGGATCCAGCTGCCTTCCAGAGGCCGCTTCTCTGACCACATGACACATTAGATGGGACTTTTAGAGCTAGACCATAACACCACAATTGTGTACCTGCCACAGAGAAGATTTTCAGGAAGCACCCATTGAATAAGAAAGCTGAACACTTTAAAACTTGTAACAATTAAAGTGAGATAAAGAATGCAAAAGCACTTTATCAGTCAATGGTAGTAGGAGATATTCTTAGTCAAATCATTAGGAGCAAAAAGTTTTACTAAAATATAGTTTCAAACTTTCAGGATTTTCCTTCTTATTCAGTGGTCACATTGTTGGCATAATCCAGGCAGAAGACAGTGCTCTGTCTTCTGATTTACTCTCCCTTGGGGCTTTATTAATCTGTGACTCCTATAGTCTTTTCATTGAGGGGAGTATCATTTTAAATAAAGTAAGAAAAGTCTCAGTCACTTATTTCTTGATAATCATATTTTAATATATAATTACCATGCTTATTAGCTGCTAAATATTGTTAGGAATATTTTACATATATTAGGTAATTTAGTTTTTATAACAACCCTACCAAGCAGTTACAATTAACATCCATATTTCACAAGTGAAGAACTTGTCTTTATTTCCTCTTCATTGTTGAAGGGCACTTGGCAGGGGGTACTTTTAGTTTTAATTCGTTGTCTTCTGGGTAGAATTGTATTTTATCACAAATAATGTTTGGCTTGCATTGTCAAAAATATTGTTTTTATATTATTCTTTGTATTCAGTGTCTTTTCAGGATTTGCTCTTAAGAATTTCTCTTATCCTGGATTTTCAGCAATTTGATTGTGATGGACTTGGAGAGGTTAAGTGATTTTGTAGAGTTAAGGATAGAAATTCAGGTAATATTTCTCCAGAGGCCATACTCCTAACCGATTGAATGTGCTGCCTCCAGTATCTTAAGTAAATCTGTTTTTGATAAGAGTACTGAAGCCGAAAGAGATGAACTTGGTCTTCTGATTCTCATTTCAGTATGTGCATTAAGGATGGGGTCATACCTAACTTCTTCTAAAACATTTTACAGTATGTTTTTCAGAAGTTCAGGGTATTGATTCTAACCTGGTGTTGCTTTGATCTCTTGATAATAGGGCTTTAAAAGGAAGTTTCACTGTTTGAAAATTAGAATTTCTACATTAAGTTGTGACACATATATAGAGGTCTACTAATGCTTTTTCCTGGTACTAAACCCAGTGCATGTTGCTAATCTAGTTTTTTTCTTGTATGTAAGAAACTCTGATTGGTAATCATGTACTTATTTGCTTATTGAAATAGGAAAACAATTAATTAAAGAAGTATATATTAGAGGATGCAACACCTAAATAATGTGATGTATACATAAATATTACAGAAGAGATGATTGGGGAGAAGACTGGAAATTAACTATCTTTCTTGTGATTTAAACTCTAAAGTTTAAAGGTTATGTAGTTCTACAGTTTCCTTATTGCACACACTGATAGGAAGTTAGAGTTAAGTGCAGCGAAACAGTTCTTATTTAATGTTTCTTTAATCTAGTATAGCTATGGTTATCAAATTTTTTATAAGACTCATTGATTTCCAGCTAGTTTCTCTAAATTCCCATTCTTAGTGGAAAGACAAATGGAATGGGGGAAATGGAAAAGAGTAAAATTAAATATCACCGTATGAGATTATACTCATGAATTTCATATAATAAAACTAGGATGAGGGTAATTAGACTATTGTCCCTCTAACCTAGAGACAGACATGGGGAGTGATGAAGTAGAATAGGAAGCCCAGAAATAAATGCTGATGCGTATGTACAAAAATTATTTTTGACAATTGAGTCAAAACCATTTCATGGGGAAGGGACAGTCTTTTCAACAAATATGATAGGAAAAATGGATACTAACATGCAAAACAATGAAGTTTGAGTTCTTATCATCCCATATATAAAAGCTGAACAAAAGTGGACCAAAGACCCAAATATAAGACTTACAGTGTAAAACTTATAGAAAAAATGGCAAAAGCTTCTTAATACTGGATTTAGCAATGATTTCTTGATGATGACATAAAAGGAATAGCCACATAAAAGGAATGTATGGATGAATTGAACTTCACAAAAATTTTAAAAAAATTGTACATCAGAAGGTAGTATCAACAGGCTAAAAACACAACCTTCAGAATGGGAGAATGTATTTAAATGTCATATATCTCCAGCATATTCAGAGAACTTCTAAAACTCAACAGTAACAAAAGTAAATAACACATTCAAAAAGTGGGCAAAGGATTTGAAGAACTAGTTCTCCCCCAAGCATGTATATTTACAAGGAGATCGATGAGATGTTCAATGTCAGTAATAGAAAAACACAAATCAAAACCACAATGAAATACCACCTTACATCCATTAGGATACCTGCTATCAAAAATCCAGAATATAACAAAAATTACTGAAGAAATTGAAAGGATTGTTTGTTGTTTGGGGTTTAAATATGAAATATTCTAGTGACTGTGCAAACAGTATGATAGTTCCCCCCAAAATAGAATTAAATAGAATTATTATATGATCTAGCAATTTCTCTAGTGGGTATATACCCAAACAACCAAAATAATTGAACACAGGAGCTCTAAATGATATTTACTCTGAATATGTCATTTAATAATTTTTGAAAGCATTTACTATGTGCCAGACATTGGTCTTGATACGTAAGATATACTAGTGAATATAATAGACAAAATCAGCCCTCATAGCTTAGTAGAGGAGAAAGGCTGCAAGATGACATTTCTAAATCATGTTGTAAAAAACACAAAAATATACTGAAACTTTATTCACAGCTCTTCACTCAACACTTCAGAGCTCATACTGCATTCTCAAAATAGCTCAAGGTGTTTCTTGACAGTATCAGCAATTTGCTCAAAGACTCTGTGAATTGGAAGGCACTGGGATCACAGCCCAAAAATTACCCCAATCTCACGCCACTTTAGTCACCAGGATTTTCAATATGAAAAGGGTCTCCTCACATGGCCGCACTTTGGAAATATGAAGGTGCAGAAAGTGAGGGAGTAGAGAAATTTCCTTAGTGGTTCCAAAATGATATGCCCAGTGAATTGAACTGACCGTACTTTTTTCAATATTAAATTTCACTGATAGTCATCCAGACTATTGTATAAGGTAGCTGAGCCTTTATGGAGTTAAATACTACCAGGAGCTGTTGCATTGTTTTGAACTTTAAAACCTGAAGTGGAAAAAACTGATTTATTTGTGGGTAAAGTTTGAACGTTGTAGCTACCCTTTCACTGTTACTTACTGGATGGTGTACCCTGAATCAGGCAATGTATACTATACAGAAAAACTTTTTCAGCCAGGGATCCTTAAGGAGTTGTGGAATGCAAAAGGTGATAAGATGACAAAGCAGATGGTGAAGATTTCAAATGTAAAGCACAGTTGATTGTCAGATATAAAGTAGTTTTCTCTCTGCTTTAGTTTTGATGGCCAAAGTAAAATGCGTAAGTAAAAGGTATAAGAATCTTGCAAGGGGGTAAGTATATAATGAAAAAAAAAATGCTAGGATCTATACACGAAAGCAGTTCCCTTCATGGATGAATTTTCTTGGAGTAACACTGTTTTTTGTATAAATTTTTATCCATTTTATATTTTTTGCCCATTGTTATTTTAGTACAGAAAAGTTTTATTCCTTTTCTTACATGTGTAGAAAATATGCCACCACATTTCTCCTGTCACATTGTCTACTCATACTCTGGGTCACTGACTTTTATTTTTTTTTTATTGATTTTGGGGGGTCAGTAACTTTTAGAGGTGAGAATTTTTGTTGAGGTGAAGTTAGGAATCATTTTTGTAACTCTGTATCTATCGCTTCTTCAGTTTGTTGTAACTGATGTTTCTTTCTCCAAGGCAGGCATTTCCTGGCATTCCTCAGTTACTCTTAACATTAAGTAACTTCTTGCATCAGAACTACTTGGTATCCTACCTTGTAGCAGAGACGTCTGTGTTTATCAGTTCTCAAACCCAAGCATCTCTAACTTCTGGACTGAAGTATTCTTCCTGTAGCTCACAGAAGAAACAATAATTCCCAGCTTCTCACTGACAGCAAGCAAACCTTAAGTGCACTCTCTAAAGTGTTACATTTCCCAAACTTTTCAGGATGCTGTTTACTCCTTCAAATTATTTGGAAGTTTTGAAGAGATAAGCAAATTGGATAATGACCCATGGGTTAACATTTGAAGATATTATGGTGATCTATGACTATGTTAAAATGAACAAATTCAATGATGTAACACAACTGCATTATGTATTTTTCTCATAAATTTGCAGCATTCACTTGTCCCTGCCCATTTTTATTAATTGCTTGCTGGTGTCATCTGAAGCCTTGCTCAGTCACATATCTAGCCATTTATCTAGCTGTTCAGTGGGTTCTATGCTGCATGCAGCTCTTGTTGGAATGTTAGATGTGGCCTTTCCATGTGGCTGTTTGTGGTCCTCATATTATGGTCTCAAGGGAATATTCCAGTAGGATCAGTCAGATGCCTTCTATCTCATCCCTTGATGGGGAAATGTCAGTGTCACTTTATCATAAGAAAATGTGAGATGAAATACGTTGCTGAGACCATATTTGGAATGTAGAGATCACCTTTTGGATTTTGAATTAGATATGTGGTTTCATTTTTGGTGTCCTCAAACTTTGCCTGTTGAAATTTTTGTTTAAATGTGTATATAAGCTAAAATAGTAAAGAGCCCTATATAAATATACATTTTATCTCATGAAACTACTTTATCAAATAAAGGCCAAAGTGACAGAATTCAGTTTTTTAAGAAGATTATTTGCAGGATCCTGGAAAAAGAGACACCTTTTGTTACAGCAGAAAGAACTAACATTCAAAGCCGTCTTATAGAACAGCATTGCGACCTGGTTGGAAGAAGAATCTAGCAAGGTGAAAGAATCTCAGAGTTATGTGCAAATGATGAACTATATTTCCTTAACAATTTGCCAAAGACCAGCCTACCCACCTGATCCTACAGTGTTTGTCACCAAATCTAACTTTTTCTAGAATTTACTACCAATTTCAAGAAACTGCTCTACTTAGTTATTCTGAAAGCTTCTTCATTAATTCTGTCTTTGCGTAGTAATTCTAACCCATTTTCCCAAAAGAGATGACAAAGTCTTGCTAGTTCAGTCATGTGTCTGGGTTGGAAGTCTGTATCTTCATCAGACCTGGCAAGACTGTAACTAAAACATTTCTAATCATTACAGATCATCTGTTGTCTTGGTTATTTTTCTCTCATTGCAGAAACAAAATGCCTGATGCCAAAAATGAAGGAAGGAAAGGTTTATTTAGGTCATAGTGTGTAGAAGTTTCAGTCTATAATCAGCTGGCTCTGAGGCAAGGTGGCATGGCAGAGGGGCAACAGTTCATGGTGTCAGAAAACAGTAAAAGTAACAAGAACAAAAAGGGAGGGACATGGAGAGAAGACAGTTTCTATCTCTTATATTGTATGTAGGCTGCCAACCCTAGGGTAGATATAACACTCACACCCTTAATCCCAACATTGGACCACAAGCCAACACAAATCCTAGAAGCCTGACCCCATGACTGCATGAGGCCTTGAAGGGACTCAAAACATAAACCATAGCATCCATCAGCTAAACACAGAGTCTATTTCATATAATGAGTGTGAATTTTAGTCCACAAGCCCGATGTGCCAGACACATACCTTTATTTGTTAAATCAATTTATGTCTAACCCTCTGCCCCTGCTGACATGTTCAATTACAGTAATTACTGGTGTTCTCTTTTCCTTGAGGTTGTGAAAGGTCCCAGGATCTTGACCCATCACTAAACCTTGGAGATGTTCTAATCAGTCTGCCTTTGTCCCCTGCTGAGGTAGCCCATGTCTCAGTCTGCATGGGGCTTCAGCTCTGGCGCCTCTGATGTTTCTGGTGAGGTCATTCTGTAGAGACTAGAGCCTACTGTGTCTCAGCTTAGCCTCCCTGGAGACATCTCATCTCTTGATATCTGTTCTTCAGGGTACTGCTGCTCAACCTTGTCCAATCTTTGGGAGATGCTTACAGTATTCTTTCTCTTCATTCTATATTCGGGATCCATGCATCCTTTCCCTGTCTCTCCAAGCTCTCCCCACTCTTCCCACTTCCTCCTGAACCCCTGGAGTGGTGGCCTTTTACCAAAAATAAGGAGGGAGTATTTGGCAGACAACTTGTATTCTTAGCCTTTTAATAAAACTTCTTTCAAGTCTAGGTGAGCTGCCTGACAGGAGAAAATTGAAAAAGTATAGCAAGAACAAACACAATTTGAAAATGGAATTAATTTTTTCTTAAAAGTAAATCCAGTAAAAAAAAAAAAAGAGAGAGAGAGACTTTTGTCCACACTTACTCAGAATAACAAATTTAGGGGTACACATTGATTGACCTAAGGTAGAACATAGGATTTAACATATATCCTAAAATAAATTCAGATAAATTAAGCCTTACAACCTGAGTACCCATAGCATGCGATCACAGAACTAGTGAAGCAGCTTGAATAAGTAAAAGGGCATTTGACAAAAGAGAAATGATCTGAGCTCTAATGCTGAAAATCTCACATGGCTTATGTGAAACCTAGAGCGGCAAAGGGAGAATGTGAAATTTCTGGGCAGCAGATTGTGTTTTTAAATAAAAGAATGAGACTAGATGATTTCTAATGCCGTACCAGTATAAACATTTTACTATTTTAACAGCTTTTCTATTTATACAAAACATCATATAATAAATAAAGGGCACTTGTCCAAATTCACCACATGAAAAATTCTACTTGAACACTATACCTTTTCTATGTGGTACTTGGTCCTTATCTAAGAACAGAGAGGAAGCTGTAGCCCTCTCCGTGGTGACCCACCCGATGGGACTTATCCATAGGTATTAAGGATCCTGGTACAATACTGTGGCAAGAGTCAGGCTTATAAAAGCAGAGATGATATCCAGAAAAATAGAAGTTATGCTCTATGCATGAATATTGTCCTGTTTTCTTGTTTCTGGATAAATTCACAGAGATAACTTCCAGTAAATCAAACCATGTGAGTTGTTTAATTTAATTACTTGCACAGATAGCAGATTAGAAATACAAATAAATAGCATATAACCTGGGACTTTTCTCTGAGTTCTTGAAATTTATTACGTTTCATTTGAATGTAAGCCAACATTTTGCTCTGGTTCTTACCAAGCTATCTTTTGCGTTTAGATAACCCTGGTGTGATATGAGGGAAAATAAACAAAGAAATCCTCATAGCACAAAACAATTTTCACTTTAAAATTAAGCCAAGAACATTCAGACCTGGCAGAGATGTTGATATTCCAAAGATTTTTAGACAAGCATTACATACTTTCAGCATTATATTCTGAATAAAAAATTCACAGCATTTTAATCAACACTGTCATTTCCCATATATTAAGATAATGTTTTTCAAGTTCTAACATCTTCCTTGCTCAGGCAGGGCCTCTGTAGCAGAACTCCCAACATGTAAGCAGCCATCACTGTGTGCGCGCGCGCGCACTGGAAAACAGCACTGATTTGAATTTATACACGAAGAAGAGGCTTTTAGGTATAAATCAAGATCAGTCTTGGCCAGAGGGCAGTACTTACAATAATTTGTACTTTTCAATGAGTCCTTAGCTATGAGTAATTGATTTTTTTAAACTGAAGCCCAAATTGTAGTCAATGATGTATGGTAAAGTCTACCAGAGGTCAGTGTTAAGTAGAACAGATTTGTGTTTTCTCCCTAGTCTGTGTCACAGGCATTCTTTCCTCATTTATGTCATGACATTACTTACACTTACTAAGCTTGTAGTAAGTTCTACATATTTGATGTGGATTTTGTTAATTCTGATGATAACGTTATTCTTACAATAATTTTATGACATAGATCTTTTTTTTCATGAAAAAATTGAAGCTAGTTTGAAAAAAGCCTAAGTACTATAAACACTAAATTCTTATGTCACCCTGCTTTGAATGCTAAGCCCAGGTATACACATGATTGAACTACCTAGGTTTAGTAGAGGTTTGTTTTTATATCACATTTTTTAAACCTGCTCCGTAGGCCTTTTCTATATGAAATCTTCTGTAGGTACTCTATCTTTCTATTCTCTTCCAATCACAAGGACTGTTCTAATTTAGTTAATTAAAAATTCCCCAATAGGAAAAAGGAACTCTTCTGCACTGTTGGTGGGAGTGTAGACTGGTGCAACCACTGTGGAGGTCAGTCTGGAGATTCCTCAAAAAGCTGGGTATGGAAGTCCCATTTGACCCAGCTATTCCGCTTCTAGGCATATTTCCAGAAGAACTGAAAACATCGTACCACAGTGATTTATGTGCACCCATGTTTATAGCAGCACA